>JXSR01S025107.1:14061-24660 GCA_000969725.1 Ophiothrix spiculata
TCAACATTGAGTGATGTGCTTTCACCCCTTAAGTCCATATGAGACTATGTGCTCCAGCAAAATAAGCAGAAAATCACACATTTAAAAATCAAATTTATTACATATTTTAAATCTCTACAATGCGTTTCATGTCAAAAAATGAAAATTGACCGTTTCACCATCTTTTGACTTTAGAGGCCATTTATTAAAAATCTTCATTTGCGACTTTCAGCTCATTTCGCCAGAGCAACTCACACATGTATGTGAGAATAAGCAGAGGGAATAAAAAAAAAATTCCATGAGATTTGTATGTTGTATGAGATGTAATTTTGAAGCATCAGCACTAATTATAGCTAAATTCTATTCCAAGAAGTTATTTAAAGAATTTCCACTTCATGCTTTGTCTTCACTCCTAAAATCACAAAAATAGCAGTTGCATGAAATGTAGTATATAGACAAATCCCATTCCAGGCATTCCTATACCTGTATCCACCATGGTGGACGCACACATGATGCAACAATAAATTTGCGGAAGTGAAAGTACAAATTTCAGGACAAATTCTGTCATGCATGCAATAGATCTTGATTGTTCCACAATTCAAACAGTGAATGGCCCCTATAGTGGCGTACATAGAGGTGTAAGAATGTGTGAAGTCAGATTTCTCTATAACCTTTGGAAAATAAATGTATAGGTTGACCCCCCCCCCCCCCACCTGGCACCTAGTAGAACAGTCGGCATACACTGATATATGCGTTACAGCTCTTCAGTGTTTTTGATATATAAACTTAATTGTCAAAATGGCTGAATAGATTATGAGAAATTTTCATGAAAATTATCAGAAAACATTCAGATAGCCAAAAGCCCATAAAGTTTTGCATATAAAATGTTGAATATCACAGACCAAGTTCAAATTGTAAAGAGGAAGAAATTATGTCATATTAGATGGACTTAGGTAGAAAATGTCCTCTGCAATTAGAATACAGAATCAATAACAGCAATATACATCAAACAAATGCATCATACTTTAATAACCTGCTACTTACCTGACAGCGATATCTGAAACCTTCTATTTCTGACATTTTAAACTGATATGGCTGGATAACACAGGTGCCATCCTCTGAAAACAAAAGAAATGTCATTTTGTTTAATTGAATTGAACAGTCCTTCAGATCCAGGACTCTTAGATATGGTAGTAGCTCGATCCCATATCTCTGTGACCTTCTTAATAATCAGAAGTAATTCCCAGTCACTTTGACTGCAGTTTGATCTTTGGGGTTGGGAGGGAGAGGGGGAGGGAGAGGGGAAGGGGTGGATGATCTTAATTATTTTCCCCTTTTCATTCAATTCTGGTGAAACAATTTCTTCTGATTCTTGTTTACAATTGGGGTGGGGGTACCTGTCAAGTCCATATAAATTTTGTGCAATCTGGTTAGAAAAATCATATTCAATTCTTTGCTTTTATGACTGTGCAATATATCATGTCATGCAATCCAGATTTTCATGTTTAGTGTATTTTAAAAATGGTATTTTATATACCGAGTGAGTCAAAAAAACTGCAATAGTTAAACGAAAGCCATATTTTAAGATATCATGAACATGAAATGTATATATCTAAATATATCATAGATTGACCTTTAAAATGGTGAAAGAATGGGGAAAATTGATAAAGGTGTCGTAGAGATACTAGTACACTTATTTGAATAGGAAGGCATAAAAACAGTTCAGTCCAACTGTTGTGCATACGCTTTATTTATGGAGGACACAATTATGACTTTATCCTTTTCCTTTTGTTTTTAGGTGCCTTGATAAGGGCCGTTTGAGCTTGGTGGCCCTGAAAATTCAATGTTCGGTAATACCTGGGCTGGGACACATTTGGCAGGGGATTTTTTCACGAGCTCACTTCTGGATCCCTTGTCAATGTCTGACGAACGCGGTCAACGTTTATCCTGCTTCTTGCCATTCGCAGTCTTCAAGACCTCTCTTTATTTAGGTTATGGACTGTTCTTGTTCTTTTGATTTGCCTGAATTCTATTATTAGATAGTGGATGCACATAGTACAGGCGATTGGGGGAATGCATCCCGGAATCTCCGTTTAACTTCTGCATGAGATTTGGTTGTAAAATAAACCTCAGCAATTAGAGCACATTGCTTGTTGGTGATCTGATCTTGAGGCATTTTGAGCAATGACTGATTGATAAGATAAGCCCTCCCTTCTAAGACAGTACCCCCCCACACACATATCGTTTCGCACTTGAAAAGACTGCCTAAATTATCTTTTAAATGTAAATTAATAGATTAAGAGGAGATAACCTTCAGATCACTAGAGCAAGGTAATTGGTTTGTGTTATTTTTCAAGAGGTGTTGGCAAGAAATTCAATCCAATATTGGTACTTACTCGTTTGACGAGGCATGCTCATTTGGACAGAACTGTTTTCATACCATATTATTCAAATAAGGATATCTTTGCAATGCCTTTATCAATTTTCACCATTCTTTCACAGTTTGAAAGCTTAATCTATGACCTATTTAGAAATTAATATTATTTATTTGAAATTACTGTCGTTCTTACAATATGGCTTCCATCTAATTATTGCAGTTTTTTTTACTCGAACGGTATGTGAAATATGTTTGAATTGTATTTTTATTCTGTAATATTTTCATATTTAATTGTTTCTAGAGGTTTATATGTTAAAACATTTTATTGTATTGTAATCACATGTAATTTGGTCTTCAGGCCACGATGTTCTGAACCAAATAAATACAAATACAAATTGATTGAGTATTTGACAAAAAGATTGTCACAGACTCAAAATGCAATAGTAAATACTTCCTCATGATCTACAATAGTACAGTACTGAGTAACCTCTTTATACATCTCGCTAGTATTAGTAACATACGCCTGAATTAAAGTTGGTGCCATAGCCATAGTTTCCAGTTGTGTGTGGCATTAACAAGCAATAGGGCCCTATTAGGCACTATGGATATTTCTTAACACTGATAAAACAACACTGGCTGACACTTTATTTTGGCAAATAATACTTACCACCAACTAGGAAGTCTTCAATTTCTTGTAGGTCATCCATCTCTTTATCATTGACAAATGACAATGCTGTGCCCTGGTGATCTGCCCTGGCAGTTCTGTGGAATAGGTTATCAAGAAACCCCAAAGGGGGAACCGTCAACAAAAATGTTGGTATATGCTAGTCTGACAATATGAAAAGAATTTGCATTACTAGTTGTCACCATAGATTCAGGCAGGAAACATCAGACTGCATATCTTTTTTAGTGTAATAGCATCAAACAGGGATATCAAAAGAGAGTATATTTAGGTCCAGTTCAGTGTTCCTGCTAAGGCCGTATGGTGCACCATTGGTGTAAGCGTAAGGAAAATTGGTGTAACAGGTTTCTAAAAATGTGTAGAAAAGATTTTTTAAGTTTTTGCTTGCTTTATTTAGCCAGTTTTCAGCCTCACGGTTTTGGAGTAAGCACCTCTCCAACTTTGTTAAAATTGCTTGAATTGGCGCAAACTTAAAAACCTTGACAAAATCAACTTCGAGAATAGGGTACAGTTGTGCATACAGGCAATCCGTATAAATAATATTATACTCATAAATCAAAGCATGTGTAAGTGCTTACAATACATAACAAGATCTGATGCAGCATCTGCCAAGATTAAGAACCCCCAAATTTGATTCCGAATCTGAGGTAAAATTGCTCCTTGTATAGTATCACATTTATAAATCTATAATAGTTGCAACTCTTTTAGTAATCAAACACATTGTTGTTATTTTCCATTGTTGAACAACATGTATCTTTGAGAAGAAAGAATATTTTGGTAGGGTCTATGAAAAATCAGACACACACATAAAATGCCAACAAGTCTGTGCTAAAATGACAACCTTATGGCCACTTATGAATACATAAAGTTTTGCAATGGGTTGACAAGTCCCAAGTTTAATTCATTCAATTTGTCTGAACATTGAGTAAATGGTCTGAGGTTATTTGTGGTAATTTCTGCCCCACACGGAGAGCTGGTGTGGTGTAGTGGAAGCGGGTTAGCGCAGCGGTATTTCCCTCGCTTTGCACCAATGTGGTCCCGGGTTCGATTCCCGATCCTGGCGCTGTATGTGCATTTGGTTTTCAGTCCATGCTCGCTTCCGCAGGTTTTTCTCCGGGTCCTCCGGTTTTCCTCCTGCACTAAAACTGAATATTAACGAAAGATCTAGGACCCAAATGGAAATAAGCTTCATTAGAGGCTTTCTTGGATTATCCTTGGCTATCAGGCTAAATAACTCTTTCTTTGGAACAGTGCAGGACTCTGAATCATGAGTTCGTGGGTTCTAGCCCCGCTATGACCAACGGGTTATGTCCTTAGGCAAGAATTTAGTCTTGATTGCTTTGTCAACCTAAGCACATTGGGGAGCTGTTAGGGGCATATTACAATCTAAGTGCTGATAGATTAGCGTCTAAGAATGCAGTCTAGTTAAGGCGAAATGGTTGTGAGGATTTCCTAATAACAGCATAATAATTTCAAGCGCTATATGGTACTACGGTGAATAGCCCAATTTATTATTTATTATTATACAATGCTTTTTACCACAGACCAAAATATTTCCATAGCTGCTGTTTGGCAAAACTTTGGCTAGGCTAATTGTCCCGGTATACTGAAACCAATATATGCATCTTCCTCCTGTCGTACATACCTTCCCACTCTGTGGATATAGGATTCTACCGTTGGTGGGAAGTCAAAATTGATGACATTAGACACATTCTGGAAGTCAATTCCTCTGGATACTCCATACTCTCTGCCTTTCCTCTTTTGTTTAGATCTAAGAAACAATAAAACCACATCATAATATAAAAATCATGCTAAATTTATGCAAAAATGCTCCTGGGACTGAGGCCTGTTACATAAAGATTTGAATCAAGCGTACGTTTGATTTCAAACGTAAATTTACATTGTATCGACCTATTTTAAGCTTGATAAATCAAAGGTATGCTTGATTCATACTTTATGAAAGGGGCCCAGGGTGTATAGAAATATCCAAGCTGGGAAATGTTTAGCTCTGTTGGGAAGAACTAGTGATGGGGAAAAAAGGGAAGAAAATTGTTTCATGAAAACTTCAAACCAAGACAGTTACAAAGAAATAGAAATAGTCACGTGAATCAAGTCCTAAATAGTGGACAGGAGAAACAAAAAGATCTTTGAATCTAAGGAGGCTTGAACCAAGGCAGACTGTTACCTGTCAGGTGCTTCGTAATGTTCTTGGTATCAGATTGTTCACTAATGCTATAAATACCTGACCCATTCCTCTTGTCCACATCACAATTCAGACATAATTAATTTAGATATTGATTATCTAAAAAAGTGTATTCATAAATGGCCAAATAAAAATATGTGTTTTACGTCCCAAATTTCTTCAGATGCTGAAATATTTTAATAATTTTTCTTATTTGTTCCGTATCTTTGCTGCTGAAACTGGTGTGCTGAAAATAGTTCAAGTGTTTGATAATCATTTATAAACACATTTTACACACTTTTTTCAAACCAGGGGTAAAACAATTAGGAAATAACAAAAAATTACAGTGTTTGAATGTGTAAACAAAGCTGTTGGAATATGAATTTTACAGAGTTATAAATAATAAATTTTGGAAACATTTGGGTCTTTCACAGTATTCATGTAAATGTTATGTACTTTATTTTGTTATACAGGATAAGTGAACACTTTGGGTTTTATTAAGCCCATTCATTAATCCTTTTTGCTTGCACCTTGTTTGTGTTATTTATATATTGCTTATGTATAGTTTAATTATCTTGCAATATTGTACATTGTAAAGCCATGTTTGTAAATTGTAAGTGATTTAAATTATTATTATTATTAAATAATAAGGGCCTCCCTCCCCAATTTTTCAAAAGGTCCGGATGTCAAACACGTAATTTAATTTACTTCGCCTAATAATAACACTTATGAACTTGTGTTACTTAAATTTATATTTCTTTTTTTTTTGGGGGGGGGGGGAGGAAGGAATACTCATACAAATGATACTAAAATAAACTAAACAAAAGGACACCATTCCTCATACATTTAAAACAAAACGCAGAGTGCGAGGCCAGCCTGCATTAGGCTTTATTACATTTTAAGCTCTGTTCTCTACATTTTGGTCTTTAAATAACTTACTTTTGTCTAGATTTCTGTGGCTTTTCTTGTGTTTTCTCCTGTGACGGTACATCCTTACTACTGACATTGATGCTCTCATCTGAAGCAATGATGATATCATATAGTCCTCTATTGAATTGGTCTACTATATGGCATCTAGAATTCACTGGCAGTTCTGAGTTCAAAACACAGGATACTATTGAAAACTGTTCCAAGAATAACTTTAACCTACAAAGAGAATTGAATTGGTTCGGTTAATAAAGTAGCAGTGAAAATGACTTTCACAACACAGTGTGGGAAAGGTGTTGAATAAATCTCCAAAAGACCAAAAGAAGTAGGAGACTTAGGCACTTCACTCATAGGCTTGGTTAATACACGGAAGGTAAAAAGGTCAACATCTTGTTTCAAGTTATTGATCCACACACCCCCCCACCCTGATTTTTTAAGAACAAGTCATGTACCTAGTCCAAGTATCTTCGTGTGCAAACAGCATGTGGTTTTATTTCACCATGCAAACATCATTTCTTCTCCATCACCTGCACATCCCTACAATTGGGGTACTGTTGGTGCAGTGGTTATTGTACTTGTTAAAAAGATGTCATTTCAAGCCCAGGTCACGCAAATGTTGAATAATTGATGACGATTCTATGCCATCCTTCCCATCAAAGTGACAGACATTAGTATAAAATGTAAATAGTACTGGGAGTAAATCAGACTCCCTTGTGCAGAGTGGGGGGATCCCAAGACTCATTTGTGCAGGAGTGGGGGTACACAGCTTTGTAGAGTTTTGATATTCAGATAATGTGAGTATCAGATTATATTTTGATCAACACCAAATAGGCAGGCCTCTTCACACCGTGAATTGATACAGATAAGCATGCGCGTAGCTGAACACAGTGCAACTGCAGGAGATGCAGCACGCACTATACGTGTAACTTGCACATTACTATCTACGGCGCGCGTGTATGTGAGTTTTTGTTTACTTGCGGATGAAGAAAAGTTTCGTAATTTACGCCTATTTAGTGTTGATCAAAGTATAGTGTGTATATGAACAAAAACTTCTTACGATCACATCATTTATCACATGCGTACCTGTACCAGGCCTAGTTTGATAAGTCTGTATATGAGCAAAAACTTCCCATATCACGTCATTTATCACATGCGTACCTGTAACATCTATCTATGGAATTGACAAATAGAAGAGTGCTCCCCTGTACCAGGCCTAGTTTAATTAGTGTGTATATGAGCAAGAATTTCTCATCGTCAGGACATTTAATGTGGTATTGTGTTAACTGGTCCGTTTCAGGAAGCTGTGATTCTTCAAGTTTTAATGTTATCTGCAAAAAGAACAAATAGGAATTACAGTAGTCTAAAAAAAACCTTTTCATTCTGGGCGGGACCAAATTGCATCATTTTTACGGCTGGTTTGGTCCAGTCCACTTTAATGAAAATCTGCTATTTTGGCGGCCATTTTGAATTTGAAATACACATATGACATAATTTGGAGTCAGAAGTATTTCTCTATGTAGATCCAGAACTGAGAAGCCACTTCCCAATGATAATTTTGAACATAAAGGCCCGTATTCCAGAAAGATGTTTAGCTAAACAATTGTTTAACTGAGCATTAACTGTCCAGGAATAATACGCACAGTTGCAGCTTTCAAGCGGAACAGTTCAATGAGTCGTGCTGTTGAGGAGAAATAAAACCTTGATTTAGCTAAACACCTTTCTGGAATACGGGCCAAAGTGTTTAACAAGATATTTTTAGGCCATTATAGTGAAAATGTAGTATTTTGGTGGGAATTTTGGCAGCCATCCTGGATTTGAAAATGCCAACGGGCAAAATTTTATACATACTCCACAATATATTAGTTTAGGCATATATATCAAGTCAAATCAATTAACAAAAAAGTATGTACTAACTCTCCACCCTGCAGGCCATATACTCATATTTCTACCTGACTACAAAAGCCGGGTACAAAGGTACATATGATCTCGAAGAAATTTTGTAAAAATGGGATACTGGTTGTCCCTAATTTTTAATTCAAAGCTAAAGAGGCTAGGAAAACTAAAAAAGTAGGTTTTTCCAAATAATAACGTAGTGCATTTCACAATAGGCAAATATTTTAAAAAGTATTGACTAATTTGAGAAAACTAATTGTTATACAAGCACTGACTTAATTTCAGCCATGGTACCCCATTTAAATTACATACAAATATTAACATTACAAAAACTGCAGTCAAATTATTTCTTTCTTTCCCTTTTTTCACCAAGCACCAATGACATTTGAAACCCCAAAAGCATTGAAAAGACAATTTCAACTTACAGGGTTGTGTAAAACCAGTTTCTTGAGTGCTTTGACCTCATCGCTGAGTGTGGCAGACATGAGGAACGCCTGGTATATCTTGGGTAGGTAACCAAGAAGAGCTTTGACGTCATCTTCATACCCAAAAGAGAACAGGAGATCCGCCTCATCTATCACCAACATTTCCAAGGAGTCTCTGCAGAGTTACAAAGAATATACACAGTGAGTCACAAGGGAACATCACCAAATCTAATAAGGATTATCAGCCTTCTGTACAGTGCTCATATCCTAAACAATCTATCAAAGAGCAGTTGCCACTATAGGGTTGGCATCTAAAGACATTAGCTCACACTACCAGGAAAACTTCCTTCAAATGGGAAGCGATATTTGCTTAACAAATGTCACGGCATTCGCTACACTTTAGATTGAATGAAAGCAAAGATACCGTATCCACTCGTCCCATTCAACTGTTTGCCATCTGTCAAATCGTTTACATTTTTAAATACCATCATTTCCATCATATTTTATAACCGGCATATCATCAGAGAATTTTAACAAGTTTTTGAACACTGGTATATAATAACTAAAAGGTGGTTTAAAGTAAGAAATTCAAGAGTTGAATTGGACGAGTGGACCCCAAATATTTTTGGGTTTGTTTATTTAATAATAGCACTGCAAATTGTGCAGTTGACATTCGCTTTCATCGATTTAAAATATATTCCCGCTTTTAGAACGACACTCGCACAAGTCAGAGCGAATATCAAAAGCAAATGTAAGTTGAGCGAGTGAATGTCTTTGGACACCACACCTTATTATCAAAGCTTTTAGGAAATTATTTTCATCAGAATGTGCACCTTATAATATGCACTAAGATTGTAGTATTTCCATAACAGTTCCAGTCAACAATCAATTGAGATTTACTAAAATATTTTGACCAAGAACGGTACATGATGTCCATAATGGGACTTGATCTACCAACTGATTCAGGGTACAGAGCTGTTCCACTTAATCAAACGCACCCTCATACTTTTATTATCAAAGTTATCTTACTGCCAAAAATAAAGAGTGCATCAATGACGTAAATGACTCTCATTACAATATAATTATAATTAATTCTATTGTATCTCTAATTGTCAAAGTTGAAAAACATATGCTCTGACTGAATTTACCTAAGTACAAGATTTTTGGCTTGTAGGTGAGCCAATAGACGACTAGGAGTTCCCACCACAATATCTGGCTTTTCCATCAATAGAGGGCGTTGTGCAGCGATGTCTACTTGACCTGATACTTCGGCACATTTGATTTCTCTAGAGCAGCTGCTGGTCAATTCCTGAGTATTAAAGAAAACATCTGAGTTAATATTTCTTTAACTGTACTTAAGGTTAGAAATTATAGCCAATTTCAAATTATCTAATTAGGACCTTACTTCTAAATTCCTCTCTCTACGCTTCTTGGATGATGACATTTTAGGGGATAAGGTTGGAAATGAAGACCAAACAATCAAAATCGGCCATTCTAGTGCAAATTACTTCTCTTTTCCTGATACAAAATTATTTCTGATTCAAATTCTTCTGAGCTGTCAGCCTGAGTTACAGGGGCTAAGTTGTTTTATCCAACATTTTTAAAGACAATTTTGTGGTCCTTGACTCAACTCTCACTAAATGATTAAAAAATAGATAAAAATAAGATTAGTTGAAAATGTGCAATTTCTTGGCCTTTTCGAGCAAATAAAGACTCCAAAAAAAAAATTGCCTCACCTAAAAAAAATTGTTTGTGCGCCAATATGGAACAAGCGCTGGAATTTCAGCTTTTATTTGACACACTATTTCTGACAATTGACTGAGAAACATTGAAATTATGAACTTTTTAAACAATCGAGGTCATTTTGAAAAAGTTGGTTATTTCATAACTGTAAAAACATCAGGTCTCTACATACTTGCAGACTTAATTATACAAGATAATAAGTTTGGTCGATATTGACCATTTTCCGATATCGATATATCGGCAATCAATTATCGATATATATCGATATATCGATGTTTTCTCTCATCTCGCCAACCGAATAAATTACAATGCGTCACGAACGAACACTGGCGAGTGGCGACCCTAACTTCCGTGTTGTAATTACGTTTGGTTGCAGAATTCCTCATACCCC
>JXSR01S025107.1:27335-37698 GCA_000969725.1 Ophiothrix spiculata
AGATTATCGTATCTGTATTTTTAAATATTTGCCATTTCAGATAGTGGTGTATCCACGTCACGTATTCGCTAAAGTGTTTCACATATAGGCGTATGCACAAGATGTATCCCCCAATTTCACAGTGAAATTGGGATCACTTATATTTCACATACATGCGTACACTTGGCGTACAGCCTGTTTCTTACAATTATTGACAATTACTCATATCACATACTCATGTATTTGATTTTCTTCTAACTACTTTGAGATAAAATATAAACTACAAAACTGTTAAATCTTTTTTTTTTGAATACTTTTTTGAATGCATTTGATCACGCTAATATATTTTCATTCCCTATACCAGACTCTTGTTTCTTGCAATTTTTTTCAAAGCCATTTTTTCCGAAATACATATTTGATGTGGCTGCCAATATAGCAGAGAAAAACACCAGCAGTCTGACACTCACTCACCTTGATGTTCTTATAAGCCTGCTTGGACAGTTCTCTGGATGGCACCAACACCAGTGCTTTCACCATCTGTTCTCTTGCCATCTGTAAATAAAATCAACACAACCAATGAACAACTACTGTCTCAAAGTAGATTGATATAGGCTAGTATGAATTTACAAAATGTTATGCAACCCCACAATCATTTTATACTGTCACGAATGTATAGGTTCGTTCAGTGTATAGACCTGACGGGGAAGTCCCCTTTTGGTCTATGCATTAGCGTGCTCGCTTTGAATGCGAGAGGTCCCGGGTTCGATTCCCGGCTGGATCGAATGAAAATTTCTGAATTTATTAAGCGCTGGTATATGCTTCGTAATTATTACAGTAGAGTAAAGTGGGTGGGTAACGTTTGGCCCATTACAATTTGGTGGCAACGGTGGTCCCTAGGGTTTCTTAACGCCTAGGCGGACCCCCATTGGATTGAGTGCGGAGATGGGAGTTGTTGATGTTGTGATTAAGACACGAGGACGTGTCTAGTTTGAGGGAGGGAGTAATGTAACGAATGTATAGGTTTGTTCAGTGTATAGACCTGACGGGGAAGTCCTCTTTTGGTCTATGCATTAGCGTGCTCGCTTTGAATGTGAGAGGTCCCGGGTTCGATTCCCGGCTGGGTCGCATGAAAATTTCTGAATTTTATTAAGCGCTGATATGCTTCGTGATTATTACAGTAGAGTAAAGTGGGTGGGTTACGTTGGGCCCGTTACAATAATAACCTAAAATGAGTTTTTGCATTTAGTTTGAAATCTCGATAATAATTTGAAGATCTTTTCAAATTAATTGACAAAGCTTATAAATTAATTTGCTCAAAAATCACCAACAATCACTCATATCCACATAAATGTCTGAATGTTGGGGGTCTCTTCAAAACTCAACTGGCAGATGCCTAATGGTTCTAGCTGGTTCAACTGGAATGAACATTAACTAACCATCCAAAACCAGCCGTCTTATCTAACCCCATAATGGCATACCTGTTTACTACTCAGAATCCTCTGTATGACTGGTATGGCATATGCAGCAGTCTTCCCTGATCCAGTCCTTGCACGGGCTAGTAGATCTTTCCCTTCCAAAGCTAGTGGAATAGCTTGCTCTTGTATCAGAGTTGGTTTCTGCCATCCTAGCTGAGCAACTGCCTACAGAATCAAACAAACATCACCAATATAGATATACAGAGAGTATACAATAAACTAACCGGAACAAGCAGCACATGTTTTAGCAACTAGATTTGTGACTTTCCATAGAGCTGTCAATATGTTCAAGCAGCCAGTTGAATTTCACGGGTTTGCGTTTGTTTGTCCTACAAATTGATTGTTCACACGCTATTGAAAACAATATAGACAAAATTATTTGGTAACATAAATATATCATGAGATTTTAGGAAGTTTTTTCAGCGTTCATCTGAGATGCTTTGGAACAGTTATATTACGGTACAGTGTTTCCAATGAGTGACGTGCAGGAACGAATAGTCTCCACTGTAGCTCAACCCCAAGGTAAGTTTGTGCTTTGGTTTCTTGAAGAGTTCTGTTTGAGAGTGAATACTGGTGTTGTTTAGGTGTCCTGGATTGAGATATTTTGAGGGTGAAGCATTTGTCAGTATTGAATGTCATATGCCAGGTGTCTTGCCATTTTGTGAGGGTGTCGAGGTCAGTTTGTAGTTAAGAAAAGAAAAAATGTTGTCTAAGTTCATCTGGAAATCATCTTCATTAAAAATAAATGATCATTTAAAATTGTAAGTTTGTATCTTTTCACTAAAATGAAATCATGGAGTTGAATTTTGTGGATTTATTTTCTTCTTCTTCTTCTTAGACAATACTACTCAACATCCCATACCATCTGGGACAAAGCAAACAGGGTGTGTTGTGCGCAAAAGATGTTTTTAGTCCACTATTTCTTTATGTTGGTTGCGTATAAAATCAGTAAGAGTTTTTTTGAAGAGTTCTGGCTCAGATAATTATGTTATGTTATCCGGCAAGTTACTCCAATCTTTGACAGTGCGTGGTATATAAGAATATATATGGCAGTCAATTCTGCTCTGAAGCTCGATATAATTGTTTGATCTTGAGCGTCTGCTGCGTTGTTGGGTGGGCTGCGTGTACTGGTATGCATTTTGTATGGCGAGATACCCCCATCATGGCTTTGTTGAAGATACTGAGTCTATTTTATGTGTCGTCTTGTTGATAGTATGTCCCAGTCAAGTTCACGGATAAGTATATAGTGACAGAGTTCCTCCAATCATAATTATTGGAAACAAATCTGGCTGCGCATCTTTGAATTTTTTCCATTTTTTGTATTTTAACCAAAGCAAAGCAAAGTAACGGCAAGGTGCGTTACAAAATCCAGCTAGCTCTAGACTTACTAGTAAGTCGATAATATTCATATTATATTATCGACTTACTGGGCTCCATTGAACAAATTTTGCCAATTTTTTGAAGTCTCATTTTGAACAACTCGCATCATGAAAAATGTGGGAAATGTGCTCTCGCACACCTTAGTGAGTTACTTAAGGGGGAATCCAACTCATTAACACCATTTTCAAAACTACTCATCAGATCAAGATGAAACTTGGCTGGTATAGTAATAGTATAGCGATTTTCAAATATTTACTATAAAATCACTCATGCATGCAATGGTTGTCATGGCAACAGCAAAAATGGGTTAAACTTAATGTTTTCACTGTTTTTAATTTTTCTCTAAAATTTTTTGGAGTATTTAATCAAAACTAAAACAAAATTGTTCATTTTTAGTGTCTTCATGAAGTGACAGAAGCATTAGGAAAAAGTTCGATAAGTATGGTTTTCAGCATGTTTTTTCTGTAAAAATTTGCATTTTTGGTAAAAAATTGATCTTTTTGCATAAAACTGACCAAAAGTAACTTATTTCAAAATTTCCTTCTGTCACTTCATATATATACCTCTTGGCAACATCTGTGCAAAATTTCAGTATCATGGGCCACACCCTGCTTCTAAAATTTTAAAAATGGTAATGCTATTGGCCGAAAACAGCATTTTGAGATATTTTAAAGTTTAGAAATCACTAAATATGCAAATTAAGCTAAATTATATGCAAATTATAGTTATAAATAAGTATTGCTGCTGAAATATCATTATCATTAACGAAACAAATAATATAAGTACTTATTAGTATGGTTAGTATGTATTTTAATGCTATTATGGGCATTTCAACAATCTGTTACTGCTAATGGTTTAGTTTCTGACCCTTTTCCATTATTGTACGGAGTCCCTCAAGGCTCCGTCCTTGGGCCAGTTTTGTTTACACTTTACTCCCAGCCTTTGTCGAACGTCATTAATCAGTACAATTGCCATTTTCACAAGTACGTTGATGATACCATCTCAATGTAGCTTACCTAGCGATTTTGATTAGACTAAACTATGTATTCAAAACTGTATTACTGATATTCTTTGTTGGATGGACAGTAACAAGCTTATGTTAAACTCTGCTAAGACGGAAGTCCTTACTGTTGGCACCAAATCTCGTATCAACAAAGTCGATTGTGATACTATTCAGATTTTAAATTCGAACATTTCTTTTCAGGATTCAGTTAAGTACCTTGGTGTGAGGCTTGACCAGACATTATGTATGTCTGATCACATCAGTGACCTTTGTAGATCTCTATTCTTTTCGTTGAGATGTATCGGCACAATTCGTTCTTACTTGTCTGAAAGGGCAATATCTTGTATAATCAACTCTCTCATCACCTCGCGTATTGATTTTTGCAATTCTGCCTTATCTGGTATCACCTCTGACCAACTCAACCGGCTTCAACGCATTCAAAATAGCGCTGCGCGTCTCATCGCCAAAAAGAGAAAATATGACCATGTTACTCCCATCCTCAAAGAGTTTCATTGGCTGCCTATTGATTTTCGCGTTAAGTTCAAATTATGTGTCCTATCTTTCCATCACTTCGAATGCACCCTTCCACGCTTCTTTTCATCTGTTTTACACACCTATAATCCACCCGCACTTTACGTTCCGGCTCTCAAAGGATTCTTAAGATACCAAACTCAGATCTCAAATCTGCCGGTGAGCATTCATTTAGGTTTCAATGGCCCACTGTTTGGAATTCACTCCCAAACAACATCTGTAACATATCCCCTCTCAGTCAATTCAAATCCGAGTTAAAAAAACATCTCTTTCGCCAGGCATTTCCTGTTTCTTAATTTTTTGTTGTGTTTGTCCTTGTTCGTTGTTCCTGTTTTCACACGCTTCGAGATCCTTTTGGATGATTTTTGCACATTATAAGAATGCTTAAACAGGGCATGAATTTTAAAAAATACAGGTGTGCTGTAAATCACACTCCTTGATTAACCTAGGTGTGCTGCCAGGTGTGCTGCAAATCGCACTCCTCAATAAATAAAGGAGTGCCTTTTCTAAGTTGGTGTATTTACAGCTAAAAAAATTAGCAATTAGATGAATTTTTCTTACTTGGCCAAATAGGTATAGGGTTAACGGGCATAAGTATCAATGGTAATTACAATATCGGCATTATGTTCATTATGAACAAGATGAACATTTAATGTAGACCAAATAATTAGTTACACACTTCCATTTCATGACATTTGGTTGAAAAAGATTTAAGACCCACAAGTTTTGCTGAACACATTCCCATTGAGAGATTTAAAAAAAAATCCCTGATTTCCCCACAGGAATACACTCCTGGTCAGTTTTTTTGGCAAAAGAGTGAGCCTTCTAGTTGTCAATTTAACTGTTAGATAATAGAATTTTCATTTCAGGATCGCATTTTGATGATTTATACCTTTCAATAACATATGGGCA
Organism: Ophiothrix spiculata; assembly: GCA_000969725.1. Lineage (NCBI taxonomy): Eukaryota > Metazoa > Echinodermata > Ophiuroidea > Amphilepidida > Ophiotrichidae > Ophiothrix > Ophiothrix spiculata. The sequence goes on from JXSR01S025107.1 coordinate 32,616, forward strand.
ATTTTGGCCACCTTCTGAGAAAAATACTATATGATCTGATTTTAGAAAAACGAAATAATGCAAAATTAACGATTTTAGGAAGGTTTTTGTGTCGCGTGTCATTAATTTTTTAGAACCTAGATAACCCGTGCTGTTGATGGAAGTCATGTGATCTTTCTACCATGCTATCTTATGCATTACAAAATGGCCTACCGACATCAAATGACAGTTGAAAATTGAAATAATAAAAATTATTTTTGCTTTGCGGTCAAAGGTTACGGGGAAATACCCTACGATCGTGAGGTCCGTACGTGAGTTAACTGGGGAATTCATTCATAAAATACAGGCGAAACATAACACGATCGTCCGAAGAAAAACTACGTCATAGCATTATTGGGACGAAGCGAAAGCTGCTAGAGTGACTAAGACGATCATTTTTGACGACTTTTCCGTCCATTTTTTTCACGATTTTATTCACAATTTGAAACAATTAGTCAATCAAAATTTAGGTGTGGGATTAATCGCACTTCTCGACATCATTTTAGGCGTACGATCGCACTCGCACGTACGATCGCACTCGCACGCCTTAAAATTCATGCCCGGCTTAATTATTATTATTATTTATCGAATAACATGCCATTAAAAAACAATAAAATACAATAGAAATATACTGTAAAAGTATAGGAAAACACGGATTTGAGCTTAATTTTGTGTGTACACGTTTGCTTTGATGATCTGTAACTTTGCGCATGGATTTCCGATTAGAGTCATATAAAAAGTGAATTAAAGAGGAAATTCCAATTATTGCTATTATTTGTATGCTAAAAAGCCCAATTTTTGAATATGCACATTTCACCTCCTAATGAGTTGGATGCCCCCTTACACTATAGGCCATGGTAGTCAAGCAGTAGATGAAGAGATCTGTGATCAATCATCTCTGCCAAAACAACATTCTGCACGATGCTCAACCCGGCTTCCGGAAAAGAAGATCTTGCGACACCCAACTTATCATCACCATTCATGACCTCCCCAAAGCTATGGACGACAAAATCCAAACAGATCTAATACTACTCGACTTTGCTAAGGCATTTGACAAGGTGTCTCATAGGCTACTTCTCCACAAGTGTAAACATTATGGAGTTAAAAACAACACTCTTGAGGGTCATTCCATGTCAAATCAACCAAATTTCAAAAATTTCCCCAGGTGACCCCCTCCAAATTTCATGAAACTCTGTGAAAATGTTGAACTATGGCCAAAACGAACACCTGCAAAAAAGTAAATTCATACTAAAAACAGTTTTCGAGATATTTGCTCCAGATCGCCCTTTTAAGCATTCTGTGACCCACAAAAACGCACACTTGCGTTTTATCAAATTTTAAATAATTATTGTATAAAATTTGATAATGGTGAGAGGTATAGAGCTGAAAATTTAAATTCTAACTTACTTTTTGCTAAAGAATTAGAATCTGGCCTCAGAGAAATAGTATCTCCTTTACTTTTTATGTTATTTGCCCTCAAAGTAGGCACTCTATTCCAAAAATAAAGCCAAAAAGACCCCTTTCGTTTTGTGAGTGTTTTCCCCTGTGCACATGAAATATTTTTTGAAATTTGCAGGAATTAAACATATATGGTAGATCTACCTATGTACCAAAATTCATCTTTGGCACTCACTTCCTTCATGGTTAGGCCCCATCTAGTCCCAAAATGTGAATTCTCTCCGATGGAAGCCATTCTACGAGAACGTCACACTCAGGTCCATTGCGTGTGTCTGTATATTGGCACGATGGACATCAAAATTTTTCATTTGTTTCTACTTCATTTTACCACATATGAAATAGACCTGCGTGATCTATGCATTTTCTAGATTATCTAGACATTACTTGTTGTACTTACAATGTTGATTTAGGTGTAATTTCCAAGTGATTTTGTTCACGGATTTTGAAAATTTCTGAGTGGCATAAATTGACCGGCTGAATGATTTCGTTTGAATGTGTGGTTCATGAATTTTCGTTATTTATCCCCATATACTTAATAGCTCATTGAATTACTGTTTCTCAATAGTCGCTGGTTAACGTTTCTTCGCTGATCACGTGATTAGTGGCTCCAACCCTGCAATTAGCGAGGTCGCACAAAGAATAATCTTGCTCAAATATCTATAAATCTTGACATTCCAAAGTAATTCGTCTTTGATGTGTGTTACGTTTAATCGGGTTCAACGTGTGCAGTATTCTTCATAGTGCGACCTTTTTTTGTCCACATATTACGTGACACAAAGTGCAACGTAAATTCTAAATGGGACCATGTTTTGAACTCGATGTCGTCTCTGTTACTCTGTAGTACATTGTTCATCAACGGAACGAGTGATGTTAAATACAAATTCAAAATGGCAGCCAGTTGATATCCCATAGCGATTACATTGTGAGTATATTTATGCATTTTTTACCATTTTAGATAGAATTATAATTGAAGTAATATGAACCATGGTCCATGATGATCTACAAAGTTTATGGACCATTTTAGGTGTAAATTATTTCAAGACAGGTATACTGGTATGACGTGAATTTGACAAGCAATTCATGGAAATTGGTCTACAGGCAGTTCCAATTGATTAGGAAGTAACCCTTATCATAGGGTGGCATAGGAACTTCGAATGAATGTAGATCATATCGACCGATTTCCATGTCGACCGATTAATTATATCGACCGATTTCCGTGTCGACCTATTGACCATATCGACCGATGACCATCTCGACTGATTGACCATCTCGACCGTTTTTTTATTAATGGTGTTTTTCTTTTTTCCTTTTCACTTCTTTATAGTTACTTGCTTTAAGCATTTCGAATTTCAAAAGATTTTCGAATTAACCCCATTAGGATTTACAGTTAGTATCCCTTCTCCTAAATAGTCAATTCAATTTGGGATATCCTTTTGTTTTGGTCACGATTGACTGACCAGAAATGGTCATTTCCGTTTTGAAAACTTCAACAACACTTTTGATAGTAGATGTTGATTATGTAATTTAATCATGGTTAACGAACCATGGGCTAGTTTGGATTTTGTATATATCAAACTTAAGCATTATAGTGGCAAAACGTTTGAAAAAGTTTGATGTTGAGCGTTGCCGTTATACATCTTAGGCCTATAGGACCTATATTTTGATAAAAGAAGTGCCAAGAATGCGCTCATGTTTATAAAATATCTTTGCTTTATAGCCTACTCATTTTTAAATCTTCTATTATTGACAAGTGCATCCTCAATCACGTTTTATTTACTTCGATACAACATGCAATCATACAAAATAATGTCAAAACGATTACAACGTGTTCTAACAAACCCTCAACACATAGGTCTATAATATGCAATGCAAATTGTAGCGGAGCGGCGATAATATAACCACTGAATACGATATCTGTTGGATGTTAAAGGAGCTTGGTCCAATTTTTCAAAACTTAGTTTTCATGGTCACATGAAAGATGACCACTCAAAAGGTGTTAATTTTAAATTTCAGCTTAATCAGTCAAATGGTTTTGATTTTATTGGTAGTTTTGTATTTCAGAGCTTCCTATACGTTACTGTGTGTAATTAATTATGGTTACCATAATTAGACACATTTTCATATATATCTCCAAAACGGAACATAACTCAGCCGGGAAATGTTTTGATACCAAAATCTCAAAAAGTTTGAAAAAAAAGTTAGGGCAATCGGACCAAGCTCCTTCAAGTTAGTTCGATTAATAGAACCCTTATTTTTTCGGGTCACGACACAAACCAACATGAGGGATATAACTACCAAGTCCAGTGATCTAAAAAGTCACTTTACTACCTATCCCGAAAAAAGGCTTATTCGGGAGGGGCGATCAGTCTGCTATGTAGAACTCAGGCTTTCTAGTAAAGTGGTATGTGATAGTGGATATTGTGGATAGCAACCCAGAAAAAATCAAGGTCCTAGGATCGGACTACTTCAAGTTGAAAACGGCTCTAAAGAAAGAAGATAACTGCTATATTATATTGTTGGACCTATTGTGATTGAAATATAAACATAAAAAAGGGAAAAGGAAAAAAGAAAAGTACCATCATTAATAAAGAACATAACAAAATCGGTCGAGATGGTTAATCGGTCGAGATGGTCATTGGTCGAGATGGTCAATAGGTCGACACAGAAGTTGGCCGAGATCAGGCCTAGAATTTCGGCGCGAACCCGCGAACCGGTTCGCGCAGAGGTTCTCGCAAACGGCCAACTACGAGAACCAGTCTTGGTTCGCGTAAAAACTTCCTGGAGTGTGCCATTGAATTGATATGCACAAATGATGGAAGCTTACAAAATTTGTGTAACTTCATATCTAGTATTATTCCTGATTATTAAATAACCCAGTGATTTTTTTGAGTAAAATCTATTCATTTTTTATCATCCTCTAACGATAAACATCGTAAATATACTTTACCACGTTTACGTGAACGTACACTTTCCATTTCCGGTACTTGTACGACCAGCTGCCAAAAAGTATTAATTATGCGATTGGTGCAATCGTAACAAATCAGGTCGCAAGGACCAATCGTTGCAGCCGTTAGTAAACTCAGTGACCCGACCTTTCGACCTGCCAAGGTCGTTCATGTTTTGACAAGCAAACGTGTGCAAAGCACATGAGTTTTCTTACCGTAGTTGCCGATATACCTGTTAAGTAGGGCGCTCTGATAAATTTTGATTTTTGTTGGGGTTTTGTCATAATTATTTCCTTTTGCGCATAAATATGTTCCGTATCATAAAAAAGAGTATTTTTGTTGTAAATTAAGACGTTTAGCGAAATATTTGTCCTAAAAAGTACTTCAAAAATTAGCCCTGTCAATCTAGGTGTCCTGGCAAGTGTCAACAAATATTTTGCGGCGACCTATTTCATGATTTAAGGTAGCTTTAACGGCTACGGTGTCCTGCACAGAATTTGTTCAATATTTCACAGAATGTGGAGAATGATAAAAAAAACTTGTGTTCCAAATTTAGATTTTTTCCGTCAAAGCGTTTTCGAGTTACGCCATTTTTTATTTTCAAATTTCCCATAGACTTTGTACATGGCATATTTGGCCACCATGAAAATTTTACAAAATTT
>JXSR01S025109.1:0-10112 GCA_000969725.1 Ophiothrix spiculata
TGTGGCTATAGAGTCAGTCAAGCGCTGTTCTTTGTTACGCACAATTTGGCAGAAAAATGTAAGGTACGTATTGTGTTGTTGTCAAGTAATAGTAGCACGCGAGAGAACACACAACTGAGTCACTAAGCATTCGCGCAGCTGCGATCCAGGCATGGCGCCCGAGTGGCGCAATCTCCTAACTTAGATGAAATTTTAATAAGCTAAAAATTAAAAAGCTTTAATAAATGCTAATGCGTCTATTAGTTGCAAGCCCTGCTACCGGGGACCCGGGCACAGCTGGGACTTAGCGGGGGAAATGACCAGAGCCAAGTGTAACAATCCCCGCTATTGCCTGGGTACTGGCCCGAGTGCCGGGGCACAAAATGGTTACATCCAGGGTACTGTCCCCCCCCCCCCATGCCAGCCAGAATTCATTGTCATATCCCGGGTATTGTCCCCGCCCTTTCTGACCAGTATTCATGTCATATCATATTCAAGTACACCCTGTTGCTACTCCTGTTCTGAAATCAGCTAGTAACAACAGGGTAACAGCCCTGGCTACACTTTGGTATACAGCCCGGGTAGCTGGGCAACTCTCTTGTACAGTCAAGGGTACAAACCATGTACAGTCCCGGCTAGCGGGGCATTACTTTCTGGTAATCTGATGGTTATAGTCACCGGTATTGTCCCTGCCGTGCCCGGGTCCCCGGTAGCCGGGCTTGCAATTGACAATTGTATATAAAACCTGAATGAATGATTGTAATGCTGTCTTTCCAGGGTAACAATGACGACCTGATTCTGGGGTGCTGTTTACATTACTGTGAAGACAAAGCCAGGGATTTCATGCCCCATGATAAAGGTATGTACCATACTCTGGCAACTGAATGGTAATTTGACTGAGAATGTGGCTGTTGAGCCACCAGTCAAGCGCTGTTCCTTGCTTACGCCCAATTTAGCTGCAAAATGTAAGATGCGTATTGCTTTGTAGTCAAGTAATAGTAGCGCGAGGCTGAATGCAGAGGTGGGTCACTACGCACTCGCGCAGCGTCGGTCCAGACATGGCGCCCGCACGGCGCAATCCCCTAACTTAGCCAGATTTTTAGGGTGCAAATAGACAAGTTTCCTATCTGGACTTTCTTTAATCTATGGTAGAAGCGAGCATGTGCTGAAAACCAAATGCACATCAGCGCCGGGACCAGGAGTTGAATCTGGGACTCATTGGTACAAAGCAAGGGAAAACACGCTTTTCTAACCCGCTTCCCCATAATGATATCACTGAACAGATGCAAGCCATCTCAGATTAGGCTTCATGCTAAGCATGTGCGATAATTCAATATATCAAGATCTGTATCAATATTTTTAAAAGCCCCCCCAAAAAAGAAAATATTTAAAATATCAATATCGCCAATATGAAATTTCAAAGGTCGTCAATCAATTGTACTTGGAATACAGACAGCATCTACGCTCACTTGAGTGTGGATTCACGGATTACTGCCACGAACAATAGTAGTCCCAGCTCAGCGGGCATGAATCTTAACTTTTAAACGTTGAATCAACATTGAATTTCAACTTCATCATTGAAAATTGAAAAAGTATTTCGACCTAAAAAAACCTGAAATCTCAACGTCTTTTCAACCTATGGTTGATCGTACACTGTTGAAATTTCGACCGCATCATTTTTATTTTTTTTTTAATTTTTCTTTTCAAGACTGTATATGAAGTTCCAAAATAAGCCAAAATATGAATGAAATTCAATTTGGGTCATGTTTAAAACCTAATCAATATGTAATTTTAGGTTGAAATATGTGACTCGTCATATCGAAAGGTACCTTAAGGGTTCCAAAATGAAAATTGATTGCTTGGTCTCATCTGAAAGAATATATTTTAAGCTTTAAAACGACACCTTACTTTTGGTTATTGGATGTTTGATTGCAAAGTTTCATCTAAATTGGTAAAAGGCATCTGGCTGATTCAGAAAACTATAGTTCTGAGAAAATCAAGTTTAAAGTTTCTGTACTGGTAAAACTTGAATGGAGAAAGAAAGATTTTTTATCTTGGTTTTGAAAACATTTGTCTTATGTTTTGGATGGTGGAGAAACTGATTAATATGATAGAATACACTTCAAAGTTAACATTTCTGATGAAATTAGAAAATCGAACTTGGTCGGACATGATTTTTGACTATGCTCAGCATCAATGGCCCGTATATCGTAATTTACTATGCAACCTTAAGGTACCTTTCGATATGACGGGTCACATATCTTTTCAACGTGACCATGTAAAGACAGCATACCTGCAGACATCCAGACATGACTTTCGATGGAAATTGTCAGACTCCTGATGCACATAGTGTTGAAACCTAAGCTGTAAAAAATGTGACCATTTTGTACCTGCATGTCCTTATAAACGATGAATATTCTTCTGTTCAGAACTTAGAGTATGATGTGCCGCAAGGATCCGTATTAGGTCCACTTTTGTTTGCCATTTACATATCGCCTCTCGGAGACATTATACGTGAATATAGTTTGGGTCTGCACATCTATGCAGACGACACCCAAATTTACGTATCTGTTTGTCCCACATCTGACGTTGGCGTGAACCTAGCTGTTAAAAACATTGTATTTCAAAGGTACAATCATGGATGTCCAACAATTTTCTGTGAAACTAAATGCCGACAAGACAGAAGTTATGGTAATTGGATTCAGAGCTCAGCTAGCAAAGATTAACCTGCCTTCTGTGACTGTTTCTGGTGTTAATGTCCCAGTGCAAACAAATCCTATCAGAAATCTTGGAGTTATGTTTGACTCTGGTATGACCATGAGCACACAAGTTGCAAATGTTATCAGGTCTGCAAATTAATTACCACCTTAATTACCACCTTCGTGCTCGCAAAATGCTTTAATACCAAAGAGGCAACCAAGCTGTCATTAGCGCCTTTGAACAAAATGTCTTTGATTTTGGCGCTATACAAATTTTCTTTGATTGATTGATTGATACCTTATTGTTTTCAGATGCACCCATCCACCTACGAAGGGAAGTCGTTCTGCTCACCAATGATAGGAATCTCAGGGTCAAAGCACTTAATCAGAACGTACCAGTACGGGATGTTGTATCGTTCACCAAATGGGCCAAGATATGAATGGACCAGATAGCACTAAATCAGAATGTATTAGTACGGGATGTTGTATCGTTCACCAAATGGGCCAAGATATGAATGAACCAGATACATATCAGGTTGGGATGGTGTCGTCAGATGCGGACCACATTATGGATGTGACTGATCAAATCAAAATCAGTGGAACCAACAGTCGTCATGTGAGTGCAAGAAAGCCATATCTGCAATAGCTGCCATTTTGCAAAAAAATTAATTGCACACTGTAGGATGTCCAGCCTTGGGTCAGTGGCTCTTGAAATGGTTCTTCAGGTGATTGTGTCACCTGAAGAACCATTTCAAGAGCCACTAACATATGGCAGGGAAATTTTGAAAGTTTTTCACATTCTGACAACAAGATGCTAAATAAAAATCACCCATGGCAGCCATTGTAGATACGACTTTCTTGCATTCACATGACGAATGGGCCAAAGTAATGATGACAGTACATGTGTGTATATCTGTTTACAAAGTAAAAATGCAGTATATGAAAATATTAAACATGGGAGATAATTCCATACATCAAAATTCACACCAATCGAATCCCATGCCAAAAGGTTGTATAAACATATGTTTGACACTGTAGATACTGCTTTAGTTTTGAAAGAGCTTTGAACATCTGGCAATTTCTGTAGGTTTTTTTTAAGTCAAAAGGACTTTTAAAAGTACCTTGAATGTAATCTGATATGCACATACTGTTGGGACCCGACGTACACATGATCACAATTTTTCTTTGATATAGCAATCTTTAAGCGCTAGATATACTTTGTCATTTTTGTAGTCATTTTCATTCAGAATTTTTCTCATGGTGTTACATTTTCACCACTATGTTAAATTTTCATTCGGAATGAAAATTTTAATTTTGATTTTTTCTCATGTGACATTTTTGCCATGGTGTAATATGTTTGACCATTTATCAAAATGTTCATGATGGTGAAATATTTTTCACATCGCGGCACATTTTGAAATGATAACTCATCTGTAGCACATTACTTTCTTTGGTAATCGTTGTTTTCAAACAATACCATAATTAACTTGGTCTTTTAAATATAATCTGAAATCTGTCCTTGACAGGTACTGTGGATTTTGTTCTGTTGAAAAGATTTGCTGATTACTTCAATTTTCTCCAATGAGAAACATTTTCATTTGGAATTTTTGTTACTGTCTTGATTTTTTATCATTCTAATTGTAGTTTTAGCGGATTATTCCGATCGATAATATCGTCTGGGAACTCGAGGTCAATTTGCATTCAGCTGTCTGGATTTTAAAAATGATAAAAATGACAAACTATATCTATCGCTTTACTGTTTGGTTGCCTTTACATTGACACTTCCAAGAAGTGTTGATTTTTTACAAAAAAATGATGAACAACAAGCAGCTTTTTGTATTTTCGTATCACATATTTTCATCATTTTATAGATAAATATCAAGGATTTTATTTATACCATTTTACTTGATTCTCAATGGCATCAAACTTGAGCATTTGTAACTAGATGTATGTGAGTGGTGTGCTGAAGTTCCACATTTTATTTATTCCTGTGTGAGCAGAATTAAAGGTATTAGCTACAATTCCACATGGATATGAAAATTTATTAAAACTTCCTTGAATTAAGGAAAGGCATGATAGAATCAAAACAAACAACAAAACTTATTATTTGTTCTTAAAAAGATGATTTCCCGCCCAATTTGTTCCATAGCAAATTGTTGGCAGTGTTTCTATTTTCCTTAATTGTCAATTTCAGAAAGTGTGTTTGTCGCGTACTCCGGCATTTGAATGGTAATTTGACAGAGAATGCGGCTGTCGAGCCAGTCAAGCGTTGTTCTTTGCTTACGCACAATTTGGCGGCAAAATGTATGATGCGTATTGCGTTATAGTCAAGTAATAGTAGCGGGCGACAGAACGCACAGCTGAATCACTACGCACTTGCGCAGCGTCCGTCTAGGCATGGCGCCCGCGTGGCGCAATCCCCTAACTTGACCGCATTTTTAGGGTGCAAATAGACAAGTTTCCTATCTGTACTTTCTTTAATCTGTGGTTTGTCGTTTATAAATGACTTTATTATAGTTTAGAAATGTTAAATACATCCAAAAGCACGATATCTTTACCAAAATTGATTTGGTAAATGTAAAACAGTTTTAATTCTGAGAATTTAACAGTTTATTTCTAGAAACACAATCACTGAATATCTCATTCATCAGTGAATGACTTATTTTTTGCTTCAATTTTTGCTAATAACTTCACAAAGATAGAGAATATATGATACTGATATTTATCAGTTCTTTCTTTACATATCATAAAACAATACGTTCCATAGCTAGTCTACTTTGAAAAGCATGTTCGTGGCTAATGCCTTTAAACAAAATTGTTGATTTTGTCAAATTATGCTGACTGAAAGTTAGCCTAACTAAAAGTCTTCTTGACAAGCAAAAACATTTGGAAATCACAAATTTTGCGCAACACAGTTGACACAGAATCAAGTTGAAGTGCGATGTGTTCATGCGTAATTCTATCATTTTTTGTGTGTAAAAGCATAATACAAACTGAATTAGGAAATATTATGTTATTCAAATCCCCCACCAGTAGAATAAAGCATATGAAGGCTTTTTTTTAAAAATAAATTGTACTTGCCAAATATTATTAGTTAAATAAAGTTTTTGAGGGGTTTGTACTAATAAAATCTAACTGATTTTGCCAAGGGATGTAATTCTTCTGGAATTTTCCTGATTTAAAGAAATTTTTGTTTTGTTCTAAAAACCACAATTTTGTTTATTTTCAGCAGAATATTTGACATTTTGGCTTATGTAAACTTTTTTAAAAGTATTCAGACAATTTCAAAACAAACAGATAAACCACACTACATCCCTGTTTGTTTCATCTTGGAAAAAACTGTAGATTTTATAAATTACATTGACTGAAAGACAAATTTGTGAAAATTCAAACATTTGCTCAGTAAAGTAAGCCAGCAACTATTTTGTTAGGTATTATATTTATTTCCTTTTTAGAAAAGCACAATTACTGTAGATTCTGTAAACAGATGCTGTTGAAAAAACTTACAGAAGCAAAACCAGTTTTATAAAAATCTTAAAATGTGGTCAAGTTAGTGCAGAATTTCATTCATCAATTTTATTTTCCGTATCAATATTTACAATGGCAAATTAAATTTTGTTGTGTGAGTGCAAGAAAGTCTTATCTGCAATAGCTGCCTTTTGTCATTAATTTGGATTGTACACTGTAAAATCTCCAGTCTTGGGTCAGTGGTTCTTAAAATGCTTCATCACCTGAAGAACCATTTCAAGAACCACTGACATAAGACAGTGAAATTTTGAGGAATTCTCCACATTCTTGTGACAAGTTGGAAAAATAAATATAACTTAGGGCAGCTATTGCAGGTACAACTTTCTTGCACTCACACGACGATTTATGACGTATGTGCTAATAACATCTGTTGTTTTTTGTAAAGGTATAATAGATTTCTTAGAGCACAAATTTAATCGTAAGTGATAGTTTTTATTTATTTTTTCTTCAAGCTGATGGTGTTGATCTAAAGGTGCGTTTACACTGTGACGACTTCGGGGTAACGACATGCAACGTAGACCTGCCAATTGCAGTTTTGAATTTTACACCTGTCATCTTTAGTTAAAGTCAGTAAACGCTCACACAATCCGCTAGCCACGCACACTATCATTCAGGGATGTAACTTTTCAGGAAATTAAACCAAGTACAAAAGAATAGGATACTGCTCCGTTTGAATGGCATTTTTATGCATTTCAGGAAATTTGATTGTTCATGTGTTACATCTCTGAATTCGTTACTATCAGTCGTTTTTAGTTGCAAGTTTGTTACCCTCCGTCGTTACCCTACATCACAGTGTAAACGCACCTTAAAGTGTGACATACAGGGTGTGCCAATAAAAACGCAAGATTTGAAAACAAAAATATTTAAAATATAAGCAGGCCATTTTTCTCATCAAAACATTAATGATATTAGAATAGAGCTTCTTCCCTTCATTATGCCCTTTGTTTCATCCAATTCGGATATTCCTTGTCGGAGATACAGCATTTTCAAAATGGAGCACAAATTTCAATCTGGTCCGATTTGTGGTCATCGGATGAAGAATGTTAACCTATAGGATGATATGCATCCAAGACATTTGCCCCCTACAATATAAACCCGCTAAACTAATTTTACAATAATTTGTGGCTCAAAGATATTATTGATCAATTATTTTCATTGAAAACAAAACGGATAATCGATTTGAAGGAAGAATTATAAGCAATTATTAAGCAATTATGAAATTTAGTTTTAACAGTCTCAGCTTTGCTGGTTTTAGTTGTGGTACTTCCGTCAGTGTAAGCTCTAAAATAAAACAAAAAGTTCAAGGGCTTTCGTATTAACCTTTTATTATAAAAATGAAAAGATAAAATGCGAGACTCAGAGGTAGTAGCTGCAATTGTAATTTTTGGGGAAAATTACATTGCGTATCAAGATAAGTTTTACAATCAAGGTCCACATCATGCCAGATATTCAGAAATGAACTTACTTGCCGGTTTAGGGAAACTTTGAAAATGAAATTTGGATAGAAAACAATTGAAATCGTTATCTCTGGCAATTGTTACAGTTATTCTGACATCCTTTTTGGCTTGATTGGATACTTTCAATAAGCTTTTGATATAAAACTAAACAAAAGATGCAAGTAAGCGATAAGAGTTTTATCTGGAGATGAAGTAACTTGTCACTTAATGTTTTGATTGCCACCTACTTCTGGTTATTGCTAACAAATGTGAAAATTAAGAATTTCTGAGTAACAGTAACAGTGACTGATTTTTGATGTTTTAAATATAAACTGTTGCTTTTTATGGTTCTTTTAGCTGAAAAAATAGTCAAGTTGAAAAGTACAGGGCTCGGCCTTGTGTCACTTGGATTATGAAGATCTCTCAGAAAAAAATCACAAACAATCTTGCGTTTTTATTGGCACACCCTGTATACTAAATAATATCAGACACTTTTATCTTGTTGTAGGTTTATGAAGTAAAATTTGGCAAAAATAATTTTTGTTTGATAGTAAATACTCAAGCAGTATGTTTGAAATGCATGGACTGGAACTTATGCTCTCTGAGCATTTACTGGTAGTAGATTCTGGATATCCGAATTGGAAGACAGTTTGAACTGAAGATCATCCCACAATGCACCTAAAAAGTGATAATTAGGGAACGCCGTTTCAGTAATAATGTATTCAGAGTAGTTGTCAGACCTTATTTGCTCAGACAATGGGTAAGGTAGAACTTCGAACACTGTCACCTTAAATAACAATGGCATGAAATTAATGTAAAATTAAAATCCAAGAAAGGTTGAAACCATTCAAACGGCAAAGTGCTCAATCATGATGGGAGCTAAAATATCAAAACTTTGATGATGCTATATTACAGTTTTGATATGAAATAAATTTATATTGTCATGGCAATTAATTCATGTGGTGATATTTTTTACAATTTCCTCTAGTCCTGATTTTTTATGCTTAAAAGCAGTTCTGTAAAACTATGTAGTAGAGTCATAGGTCTGCTATGAAATATATTTATGTATTGAAGGGAATCGATTCGCGCGGTGATATATAGGCCTATATATTTTTTATTTTCCTGTATCCTTGATTTTGTTGTGAGTATTATGCTATGCTACCTGTCCCTTCATGTGCTTGGAGTATTGTATTTATTGGTAGATTAGGCCACATAAAAAATAAGTTGTTTCTCGTCCTAAGGTTTCTCAAAATGTGAGGAGGAGGTTTTTTTTTTTAAAGATTGGGGAGAGCCTGGGCAATCCATGTTTACCCTTGGTAGATGTTGACTGCACATTCAGTTGCTGTCTTTTAAATCTATGTGATATTGATACGATGTTTGTTTGATGACAGTTTCAACATTAAAAACATCAAAAATTTAAAGAATCCTTTAAAAAGGAAAGCGGGGTCTTGATATTTGAACGATAAAGCAGGGTAAATAGGAGTAATTTTTGGTCCAAGAATGGCAAATTTAGTCCTTTTCACAATTTTTCTTAATTTTTCCTTTCATGCTTCTCTTCATCCATTTTGTCTGGGGGTGGGGGCTTGTGCAGCCTGCCTCCACTTGCCCCTACCTGGCTACGCCTCTGGAACTTTCTTAACCATATTTAAATATAATTATGATTTTATTGATCTGTGTTCGGAGCATACCCCTAGTCAGAAAACCTAGGGGGATCTGCTCTTTTAAAAATAAGTTTATTGGAATATTTGGAGTAATAGACCTGATGACTGATTTACTTCTAGTTTGAAATCCACTACTCACTGGTAATCAGACTCTTGGTAATCAGAATATTCTGAGGAACATGCCATTTGACTGATGAAGATTATTTGTAACCGTTCATCTGAAATGAGCTGTAAATGCAGCAAACTTTATTTTGCGCTACAGGTAAAAATGCATGTCAAGGTCGTAATTTGCCTAAATTGATTTTTTTTTTGGAAGTTTCACAATCCTTATGTTTTCTTCAAAACACTTGCAAATTTTCAGAAAAATGATCAGAAATATGAAATATCTCTGAATATTTTTAGGATAATCAACAGAAAATATAGGGCTTCCTGATCTTTGAACGCGTTTATCTCAATTATATGTACATTTTACTCCCTTGACGGACTATAATCGGAAATTGGGTTAAGTTCATTGAGGTGTCATTTTGATCCTTATAACATAGTCCTTGCAAATATTTAATAAATGTGAAAATGACAAGAGACTGCATTTATAGCTTGTTTGGGATGAATGGTCACATTTTTGAGTAATAGGCCATCAGACTAATGAACTTTATTTCTCTTTACAAAAACTACTAACAAATGTGAAAATTAAGAATTTCTGAGTAACAGTAACAGTGACTGATTTTTGATGTTTTAAATATAAACTGTTGCTTTTTATGGTTCTTTTCAGCTGAAAAAATAAGTCAA
Organism: Ophiothrix spiculata; assembly: GCA_000969725.1. Taxonomy (NCBI): domain Eukaryota; kingdom Metazoa; phylum Echinodermata; class Ophiuroidea; order Amphilepidida; family Ophiotrichidae; genus Ophiothrix; species Ophiothrix spiculata. The sequence goes on from JXSR01S025109.1 coordinate 10,090, forward strand.
GTTGAAAAGTACAGGGCTCGGTC
>JXSR01S025110.1:0-13078 GCA_000969725.1 Ophiothrix spiculata
GCCAATTCAATACCTGGGACGAGCAGTCATTATCAATTAGATCTTTAATATTATTGACCACTTTAAGGGTCAGTTTATAGTTCTTTCTGAGCTAAGAAATATTTTGTGCAAAAAGTCTTTGTTATTTCATTAATTCCAATGCATCTTCTAAACAATAACGGATGCTTGGTGTTACAAATAAACCACCAAACATTTGACATTAAAGTGATATACAAAGTGGTGTATTGATTTTTCATCACCAAGCCTCTGTAATTATAAGAAAATACATTGGAATTATATACCAGATTATAAGATTATAAAGACTTGTTGCTCCAAATATTTCAATTGTGATAGCTCAAAAGAACTATAAACTGACCCTATCACTTGATTTTGCCACAGATAAGCTCAATTCATACTCGGCCTCCAAACAAAATTTTTCCTACCAAACATTTGGTCGTGACGTCACCAAATATTTGCCATCGAATTTAAACTATGAACGGGTAGCAAACATTTGGTCCAATGTATATGGCAATTCAATAGCATGTTCAGTCTAGCGCGAAATTGTATTTGGTCTCAACTCGGTGTTGAAGTTATTTTGTTTGGAGTCACTCGTCATTTTGACGTCACGACCAAATGTTTGGTAGCGAAAATTTTGTTTGGAGGCCGAGTATGTTTTCAGCTTAAGTCAACACCAATCAAGAATGTTACCAGACCTTATTCAGTGCTTTCTGTGCAGTACATGCAAGTGCATACAGTTTCACAAGCATGCCACTGACCTTTGACATTTACACCATGATTTTTACCTCTGTTCTTTTTATGGAGTGTAATAATTGCAAGTCCGATTCTGTAGAAAATTTTGAGACCTTCCACTAAAAACACATCTATCACACGAACCTGCAGACAAATCGATAAAATAAAACAAAGTAAGTAGTGGCTATAGACATGATGATTGTGTCAATAGCCTTGCCCAAAAATGGAGTGTAATAATTGCAAGTCCGATTCTGTAGAAAATTTTGAGACCTTCCACTAAAAACACATCTATCACACGAACCTGCAGACAAATAGATAAAATAAAACAAAGTAAGTAGTGGCTATAGACATGATGATTGTGTCAATAGCCTTGCCCAAAATGGCTATAGGCACGATGATCGTGTGTGATTGGCTATGGAGCCGATAGGCGATTAAGGCAAAAGCACGATCGACACCAGAGGCCGGTTACGTGGTGGGCACTCGCTAAAATCTTATAATGGCGCGTGGTTTTAAAGCTGTTTAAATAAGTTCATTGTTTTTGTTTGTTCTTTTGTTTTCATAGATTTGCATATTAAGGTGATGGTAAAAAATCTTCAGGTGAACAAGTGAGAAAAAAGAAAAAGAAATGCGCTGTAAAGCCAATTTAAAACAAATGCGTGCAATTCTTTGAGACAAAACATTTCTTTTTATTTGGCTATAAAAGGCCTGTTCATATAGCCTTAATGGCTATAGACATGATAATTGTGTCAATATCCTCGGCCTAAAATAAAACTATTGTCCCTTGAGATACTCAATTGTTACATTTTTCAACACAAAACAGCACTCAAGTTACAAAGCATGGGGGTAGGAGTGTGAGGATCTGGTTTCTGTACCAGGAGGATTGACTTTAACAAGTTGAAAAGGGAGGGGTCTATAGAGAACCTATAACCCTATGGTTTTATATCCATAGGCTGGAACAGTACTATGAAACAACGACATGTGACATGTTTTATGGTATCATACTAAACTCAATTTGAAGATACTATTTGAACTTTGCAAATATCCTGATGAGTTACTTGTTGAAAACCCGATAGGAGAATGGGTACCTTATGTACGTATACACTACATCAAAATCTTTCTTGTAATCACATATGTAAATGCAAGATCATCAAGGACCCACCACACCCTATCTTGGAAAACCTGTGCATTAATGTGCTACAATAACCCAATATTAAGGCCCTCCCCTGATAAATGGATGAAAATTAAGCCAGAATCAACTGGATCCAGTCTTAGTAAACATTATCTGCATTTCCATATACCGTGCTTGAACCCTGCTGGTGCCAAAAGTTGAGTGTGCTTGAAATTCCCTTAGACAAGCAACTAACTGCTAATTGTTTTGTGGAAACCCGTATGAAACTCGGGGAGCTGATCTGGGCAGCGATAGTGCGTATGTGGGCTGATCAAGGTTCAGCGCCCTTAGAAATTGCCGCAGAACCTGAAAGGATGATTGGTGTGGAATGCAGCTTACTTGGGTTACAGTGGTCAGCGAACACCTGTAAAGTGTGCAGAGGCCGCATGGATTACAAATCATGGAGGCATAGCGCACTGTAAATCCCAATATTTATTGTTTTATTTATCTTGTATTTAACCAAATATTCCCAATATTGAGCCCCTCCCCCAGGTACTACTGTGAACGACAATATTTATGCGCTCAGTAATTTTCGCGCAAATCTAATTTTGAGCTATTTTGAATAATTTTGCGTGCTTTAATTTTCACACTTGTGATTTTTTAAACGTGCAGCAGTATTAGATACCACTTTTTGTGCTACATTTATTTTTGCACTAGGCAAATTGAGCGCGAAAATTAATGTAGTGTGAAATAAACCACTTATTATATAGCATAATTTGCAATCTTTCTTACCACGTGTGTAAATGGCAGATCATCCAGGATCCACCAGACCCAGTCTTGGTAAACCTTCTCTGGGTCGTCCCCTCGTTTGATCAACCAATTATGAGCTGGTGCCTGAAATAAAGAAAACAGATATGAAAAATTGAATAACCTAAAATAGAAACACTTACAATCCAGTGTGGTGATAGGTACTTAAAGGGGCATGGCCAAGTTCAGAACCATCCCCAAGTTTCACTCCGAACATTTCAAGATTTTTGCGTCATTTCATGTATTAGCGGTAATAATGGCAGCATGCAAAGCTTCAATTGTCAAATTAAAACCGTATGTATCAAAATATTTAGATATTCGTTTATTTTTAATTATTGTTGTCAACAACGATAAATACTTCCCAAAAGAGTTGAAACTTAAAAATTGGCTTTATTTGGAGATTTAATGCAAACTTGAAATTTCTTTTAATTTATCTGCATTCCATAGTGTAAACGGAATATTTTTCTCTTCTTTTACATATACCTTCAATACATACATTTAGAGAATCAACAAACAAAATACAATTTTAATTTTTGACTTTTCTGAAGCTTTTGATCAATATTTTCCAAATGTCAGTAATTAACTTTTGTTTTCTAACAAGTTAAGTGTAAATCATTCACAAATAACATTTTGAAATTTTGTCCAATGCCTCTTTAACTTTCATTTTGATAGGGGTATGTTTATAAGAAAATAAAAACAGGAACTTTCAAAAATAGGGTTGGTATTCTTTCATACAGCAAAGAAATTTTTTTTATTAGTGATTTCCAAAATTTGCTGTCAGTTGAGGGCAACAAACAGCATTTTTTATTCTTTGCCTAACACGATTCTGCCCTATAAACATATGGTACCATCCAGATGTTTAGCTTTATTATGCACAATATATGAAAATTCAATTTCATACAAAGATATAAAATTAAAAAAACCTTTTTATGATTTGTATATATATGGTGGCATTTCATTAGGTGGGTATGCTAAAAAGGTGGTGTTGTTACATTTTTTTGTGGGTTCTCAAACTTAATTTGATGTAAATTCACTATTCCTTGGCCTATTGACTTGTTTAATGTATCATTTGAAAGCTTATACTTTCTGCTATTTGTGACAGTAATTTGGCCTTCATGGGTTACATAATTTAAGAGAGACAATGGTTTGAACTTGGCAGTACAAGGGTGGTGGTGCCTAAGGATGCGGTAGACACCCAAATTTAGACAATATCGCCATTTTGGAAGGTTTGACACTGCTGGAACATTCACAAATGGATTCTGTGACCTAAAATACATACATATAGTCACTAACATGGCTAAAATTTGGTATATAATTACAGTAATTGGCAAATTTATCATTTTTAGACCTTCCTCAGACTCCCTCCCCCCTCGATCAGTTTTTTGGGCAGCACCTTCTCATTTTTTGTCCGATTTTGACAAATTTGGTGTCAAAATGTTCAGGGGATCAAGCTGCATCAAATAAGAATTAGACAGAATGATTTGAAACATCACCATTCTCTCCCCTTGTATAGCCCGCCTCTAATTAATTGAAGGTCATAAACACCAAGACCCTAAGGGGTCTGTTTCAAGTTTAACGCATCAAAGTAACTATTAAAGTGTTCGGAACATATCCTGAAAAAATGAACTTTTTACCATCAATCATTCCAATTTATGACGTGCTTTAGTAAAAACAAGCAATTTTGAGAAAAACGCGTTTGAAAATTACAGTTTGCATTGCCGTCTATGAAGTAATTAACCATTTATTAGCTCATTATGCCAAAACAAAAGTGATATTTGGCTAAAAAGTTACTTGAATTGAAAGAGATCAATAATATTAACATCATATCAAACAATTGTTTTTTTGACCATTTTGACGATGTAACTAATTTTTGACCCACCTCATGAAATGCCACCATATATACATTGAAAAGGTCAATATTTATTTCTTACTTAAATTACGAAAATTATTAGGTTTTTGCAAGATGTTCATTAATTTTTTAGGCTTCAAAATTCTTTTTGTTTCACTGAATCAAAGATATAAAACCCTATCCAATACTATAAATGTCATATTTTGTTCGTTCTTTTTTGTATTTGATATACAAGTAAAAAATGCTGGTAAATGAGAAACCCCGACAGGAATCTCAGAAATGACCATTGCTTTGATGTTGACCTAGGAATAGAAAGGTACCAGGTAGGACAGGAAATTGCATTAATGATGACCAAGTCAAGCTAGAAAGATGAGCATTGCACTAATATACAAACTCCACCAATGTATTGGATTGCATTCGTGAAATCAGATCAAGTTGGAGGAAGAGTTAAAAGGGGGAGTTGTCAGGTGAGTTGAAAAGCGAGTTTCACTGCCCTGCAGAATTCCATTTAGACAAAGAGCTATTAAACTGCTGAGGTACAAGTTAAGGTGTTTGGTCCACGCGTACCAGTACGCGCTAGTTTCTGAGAAGGTAAGTGCCGCAATACGCATGCGCATATACTCTGAGTAGTGTTTTGAAGCTAAAAATTGCCATATTTTAATATTTTTCGGAAAAACTAAGTCGGTGACCCCCAATTTTTATTTTTTTATTTGAAAGAACATACTTGTGCGCAACTTTTGTGAAAAAATTAACAAAAATGCTCGGGCAGATTTTTGAATCAACACTAAATAATTTCACTTTTGCCACATTTCCCATAGACCTCTGTACTCATTTATCCCCCAAAACCTCCAAAAATGCTTTTTTTAAACCGACTCTCATGCAAAAACGAGTCTGGTGACCCCCAATTTTTATTTTAAAAATCAGTTCTACATCGATAAAATATCATTCATGCCGATTTTTACTAAAATTCTTCGGGCGGATCTTTCATGGACCAAACACCTTAATAGAAAAACAAACAAACAAGCCAAATCAACAAACAAACAAATAAACAGGAAATCACTTGAAAAAGAGACAATATCTTTGGCATAGACCTACAAATTGTAAGCACAACAGGAAAATGCATTATTGATGAGCAAGTAAAAGCATGAAAGATCTTTTTTTTTAAATCTTTCTTCTATCCCCTGGTGTCTACGCCCTCTGTCAACGAAATCCAGGATCTGCCACTGAATGCATTCTATTGAACTTTATATCATGAATAGAGATCAAGCATTGCACCAGTAGTTTTAAGGATCAGTTGCAAAAAAGTTGAGTTGGCAAAAAGAACTTGCTCATGCAAGTACAAGCACAGATGATCAGTCACTGAACCACTGTGGTACAACCATTGTGATACAACAAGCTCTAGGAATCTTGCTGTGTATGTGAATTCTCGATCAAATTTGTTTTGATATAAAGTAGCAGAATAATTAACAGTGCAGATGTTCAATATGACAATATTATAAAGCAAAGAATGGAAAATGCTTAAAGCAACATTTACATGACAGAATGAAAACAAACTAATAGTGCCACAGAGCCCCACCGATTGTGTGATACACACAAAACATCTGCACTTGAGTTCATTGCATGACCAACAATTTAATATTAAGATATGTTAAATAAAAATAAAGGGAATACAAAAGGTAAATTCACTGACTACTGTAAAACAAGAAATATTTGCAGAAAGAAAATTGTGCGAATTTCACAAACTGGGGTTTTGGGCGGCATTTTAATTTCACTAATTGCATCAGCATGCCATATCATTGTACATTATTAATATTAGCGGCAAATTAATTTTGCGATTTTGGCCTATCATTGTACATTATTAATATTAGCGGCAAATTAATTTTGCGATTTTGGGGTAGTAGCGAAATTAAATTGCTAGCAAATATTTCTTGTTTTACAGTATACCCAACTAGGAGGGAAGGGGGACACACCCAAATATGAAAGATGACCTACATGTGCCTATAGCTACCAGCATTTGGAAACTGGACCTTCAGGTGGATGTAGGTAGTGAAGTGGTATATGCAGGATATTTAGAGAGGTTTTAACCCGGCCGTTTGAACCCTGGTCATTTCACATGTATCTGTACCGCTGATCCGGGCCAACCCGAAAATTTATAAACACAATACAACCCCTAAACTTACTTGAATTTTGATTTCCCTTGCTTACTTTTTCATTTTACATTAGTCTGAAATATTCCAATAACCAGCATTCACAAAAGAATATTATTTATGTTGACCAACATATTCGACATTTATGTTGTATAATGGGCAAAGCCACATTTGTTAAAAAATAGTGATCAAATTTGCAAAAATATGTGGAATTTTTCACCTCAGTCGAGTCAATAAGAGCAAAATGACCCATCAACCATGGGTTCAAAGCTTCATTGATGTATTCCGATATAAATAAGACCACTGAAAATTGTAAATACCCATTGCCTGATGACAGACACATCAAATTTCTGACACGTGCCCTTAAAGCCAGTAAACCAGCTCATCGGGTATACAGTACATGTACACATGAGCCGGTATACCGGCCCGTCAGGTTCAAAGGTTTAAAAAGGGGTGATTCAAACATGTTCTTCACAAATAAACAACTCTGCAACTGTTGTATCAGCGTCTCTATCCCCCTTACATGGCTAAAGTCGCCCTGACATGATAAAATAACCTGACGCATGGATACATGGTTCCTGAATCAGTGTGAAAAAACTAGATATGTCACATGTTATCTTTGACAAATGCAAGTTTATATTTAAGATCTATAGTAAGCTTAACTTCACTGACATTTTGTCAATACTGGGCATATAAAATGTACAGCACATTCATGGATTCATCGTGACGGCAACAAACTCTACACTTTCTGAATTCTCAATGGCAATGCAAACCTACAAATGTCACATCAAACTTTGACAAACATAGACATAGTCACATAGCAGTTGAAGTCTACAGGTCACTGACATTTTAAAGATAAGCCTAGCTTTCTCAAGCAGCCCAGAATCAGAATGTATGGTGGATTGTTTCTGATGCAAAATGCAGGAGATAAGGTCAAAGAAAAAAATTGGTCTGTCTCAGCTTCCAGCGTGCATAGCTTTTAAAAATCCAAATTTAGCGCATTTCTTTTTTTTAAAGGTTTTTGAGAGATTTTCATTTTTTTTCATCTTGTTTTCCACTACTGGAAAAAAAGTTAAATAAACGGCCGCAAAGCGGCCACGAAAAAAAAATAGTGGCCGAAAAATGCAATAAAAAAAAATTAGGGGGTATTTCCGCATCCGTGTAGCCCTTTTTAACTAAAAACAAAAACGCATAGCGCTTAGGGTTTTGACCTTAAGTAAGCTGAGACAGAGTTCTTTTTTTTTTTTTTGCCTAATCAATTTTGAATTTTAATTTTTTAAACCAGTGATTGAATTTGTGCCTTTTTAACACACAATGTCCTCAGTATGTCATTTTATGACTCTTCTGGTACCACCCACTTTTAGTTAAGTAAATTCACAGTACCAATAATCAAAATCAATTGACCTGAATTAGTTAATCTATGAAAATAAGCTCATAATATGCAAATATAGCCAATCAGAACAAATATGCATATGAACTCATTAATATGTGAAATCGATGACGACCAGTGTAAGCGGGGTATAAGTGTCCAAAAAACAGTTGATATGAAACCGAGCAAAGCGATTTGTGATTACAGTATCTTGATTAAAACTGACGTAAACCTAAATTTATCACTCAATGAGCATCTCACATGTAAAAAGGTTTACTAACACTACTAATCTAATGACATAATGAGGGATGTTCAAAAAGTTTGTGGCCTGAGATAGAAGGAAACTAGCTATGCTATTTTTATTGATACACTATGTAGTTTCACCTGATTTCGGAAGTTTCAAGTAAATACCAGCTTTTGTTTTTTACCTTACAGAAACTTAAAACTTGCTAGTTAGAGGTTCAAACAGTTGATATTTTTTCTGTGAAAATGGTAGAAGCAAGAAATCTGAACTGACATGCATTAACTTTGAAATCACTTCCCAGGCCCTTCATCCAACAAATCCAACAATCTTCCTGTTACTACTCATTAACGGGTGCCGTGTGATACCGGTTGTCTTCGGGCGTTTCCGATTGGAGTGTCCAACAGAAACTGGAATGGATGTTGAATTTTCAGATTATCAATGGGCAACCCAACGATCGGTAACAACTGCTTATTGAGGTGTTTCTTTCTCTGTGTCTTCAGATCAAATCTGTAGTAGAAACAGGAACGGTTGCCTGTTGCGATTGAACCGGAAGTACGGAAAGTAGAGGTCTTTGGCTAAAACCAGCGCCATTGCACTGTTGTTCACCTCAAAATAAAATAAACAATTCTTTGTTTTGCCCTGAAGCTGACCAAGCAGGTTTCCGCACGTCCGGTTTATCAGCTGTTTACAAGGTCAGCGGGACTTCAATCGCCTTTTCCTTGGGAGTAGAAACGTAAAGAAGGGTGTTAATGATCCAGATCACTAACACCCGCTAAATAGCCGGTAAGAAATGCAGGTTGTTAGTGGATGCTCAGCAGAAACACGCAGAAACACAATTTTTTTAAAATGTTAGGGAAGAGATGGATGTGGGAACTCATTCCTAACTTCCACACCATTAATGGACAAATATATGAATATGGTTCATTGTTCCAAATCCAAGAAACATAGAAATCTTTAAGCTAACGACTTCTTCAGACTGGCAACTTTGTTTATCTCTCAACACTGATGTCTTGGACGTAGAGGGCCTCGAGAGAAATAGCTGGTCATATATGTGATTCAGTACGTAGGCTTAACGATGAAACCTCACTAAAATTTGAGTATATTTTACTCAATTTTCTTGGATTTGGAACAATGAACCATATTCATATGTTTACTAAACAATCCAGATGAACTTATTTAAAGAAAAACATTAATGGACAAGTTTTAAGTTTCTGTAAAATAAAAATGGAAGCAGATAAACTTGAAACTTTCCAAATATTCATCAGTTACAGTTGTACTACACATACTGTAAAACAAGAAATATTTGCGTAAAGAAAATTTAACGAATTTCAGAATCTGGAGTTTTTGGCGGCATTTTAATTTCACTAATTGCATCAGCCCGGGGCATCAGCATGCCATTGAAATTATTGTACATTATTAATATAGCGGCAAATTAATTTTGCGATTTTTGGGTATTAGCGAAATAAGTGAAATTAAATTGCTAGCAAATATTTCTTGTTGTACAGTAACACAAATTTAACGATCACCCCTTGGGAGCCGTGATCATTTCAAAATACATACAGGTACGTAGCACGACTCCGTAATTAAGCCTAGGCAAGCTATCTAAAAATAGTCAATGAAACTGAGCAAAGCAATTTGTATTTGCTGTGAAAAGAAAGAGACAAAAGTCTAGATTTGTCACTCAATGTGTATCTCATATGTTACCTGAAGTTCACTAACACACTTTGAATCTGATGACATGAATTATTGTTAATATAAATTTATAAACTCCATGTCACAAGTTATTACCCATGATTTTGACACGCCTGCAGATGAATTGAATGAATGTTTTTCTGGTAATTTTTGGCACACCAACCAAGTCTCATCAATTTGTAGTCAGAATGCATCAAGTTGATTAACATGCGATACCGATTTGCAGAGAACGGATGAATTTTAAAATTTACCTCTGAATTCAATTGATGTAAATTCCTGAACAACACACTGAGGGTAAAACCACAAACACCATGACTGCCTACAGCGAGTAGCTGGGATCAATAACACTAGGATTCGCTCCACAGCACGGGCTATTCAATTCATCGTGACAGCACATGGTATCATTATTGACCCATTGGATACCATATTCAGTATCAAAGTGTTATGTGTCATCCGATTATCACCCAGACAACTGGATCACGCTTTCTTGTTTTGAACCATGATCGAAATGATCACCACACAAAAGTATTGCACTTACCGTTGTCAAGCGATGTGCGTGATCACTTAGACACTGAATAACAGTAACCACTGGCCCTGTACTAATTTGTACTGATAATGGTTCTCTGCGTGTGTAATTGATCAATTTACAACAATTGAATTCAGAGGTAAATTCGTTCTTTGCAAATCGGTATCGCATGTTAAAGAACTTGATACATTCTGACTACAAATTGATGAGAAATTTGGTGTGCCAAAAATTATCAGTAACATTTTCATTTAAATCATCTGCCGGCGTGTCGAAATCATGGGTAAGAACTTATGACGCGGAGTTTATTTTAAAGTTGAAGTGCATCATGGTAGTATGGCTTTGTAGAAAAAGTTAAGCAAAACTAAAAATAGTTAATGAGAAACTGAGCAAAGCAATTCTCTGGTTGCCTTGATTAAAAAAGACATAAACCTATATTTGTCACTCACTATCTCACACAACGAAGTTCACTACCACTAAGAATCAATACTATTTATATTTTAAGGTTCAAGTAAAGGTAGAGTGCCTTCACTGACTTTGTTGATAAATAGGTAAGCAAAAAAATAAATATAGTCAATGAAAGTGAGCAAAGCAATTTGTTATTGCCTAGATAAAAAAAGAGACATAAACCTAGATTTGTCACTCAACGAATACCTCTCATGATGTAACATACCACGTGAATCAACAAAAATTGTGCACAGATTAAAACTGATCTTGACCTTGATAAAAGCCCCAAATCATAAATTTAATAAGCTTTCAAATGGAGAAAAAATTATTGAAATGGGACGAAAAATAAAAAAGATATGACCAATTTTGTAAGTACTTCTTAGTTGTTATTATAATGCCATAACCCGTAATAATGTAATATCTTGCTTAACTGTGTAAATCCCTTTGGAATGGAAGAAAAAGAGACGTACTTACAAAAAACCAAATGCTTTTTATTTGTGGATGATTTACACTTCATGTGCTAGAAAATACAGTCAACTACCAGATATCGGGAAAATTTTAATCAAAACCTTCAGAAAAGTCAAAAATTTGAACTTTATTTTGTTTGTTGATCTTGGGTATGAGGCTATTCTCTAAACATATTTATTGATGCTATAATTTCCAAGAAAGAGCCAAAGATTTGTTTGTTAAACATTCCATTCACATCATAGATTGCATATATATCAAAAGAAGTTTGGAATTTGCATTAAATCTTCTGAAAAGATCAATTTTTAAATTGAAAATTAAATTCATCTATGGAGGGCAATATTTATCATTGTCTACAACGATAATTAAAAATAAAAGAAATATCTAACTATTTTGATATGAAGGGTTTGAATTTGACAATAAAATTTTGCATGCTGTCATTATTACCTCTAATACTTAAAATGGGTGCAAACATCTCAAAATGGTTGGGGAAAAGTTTGGGGATGATGCTGAACTTGTCCAATTTCCCTTTAGCTTATTGACTTTTTTTTGACAACTAGCAATAAGCTGATGCAGCTGATGAAAAAGGTGAACACAATTAAATTTGATAGTCTTTCCAGTTGAGTTATACATTCTGTAGATATATCATTTCTCATATGCAATCGGTACTCCCCTAGCCCGGGGTGGGGGGGTACTCAATTTTGGTTTTGGTACGGGTGTGCCGCTGGGAAATTTGAAGTACCACCCATGTATATACCAATATTTAAGAAAAAGGGACCCATCCATATACCAAATTCCCAAAATTTTGAGTCGAGTTTATACAAAAAATGAAATTTTCCCCGAAATTATAGCTAATTTGGCGAAAATTTTCTGATTTTTGTTTGAAATTTAGAAAAAAATTCAAAATTGGCGCAAATTTTAAGAAAATTTTGGAAAACAGACCCATCAAAATACCACATTTTGCAAAGAAAAAGGACCCATTGAAATACCAGACAGCCTGATTTTGCTACCCAAGTTTGCGGCACATCCCCGTAATCACTTTTGTACTAAGTACCCCCCCCCCCGGGCCCCCTAGTCTACCAAGAGGTAAATGAACTATACAACAATATACCGCACTAATTAAAATTCTGTATCTGTAACATCATCTTATACAATATTGAAAATATCACCTGTTTTACCTAGTAGTAGTAAACACGCAAGTGGGATGGCCAAAAAGTACATCATATATGTGTCCCGAGGCGGCAAAAGGATGCAGTTGTCGGCTCGTACATGTTGCTTATTGTAGTATATATATCAGATGTATACAACTAGTATACATATAATATGCTACAATGAGCTACATGTAGGAGACGACAACTGCATCCTTTTGCCGCCGCGGGACACATATCGTTATTGATAAATGTCTTTAAAGGTTACAGGAAAAGAAAATATAAATAACTTCATATACATTCGTTATAACAAAACTAAGTGGAAACACCAATGTACAATTCCAACAAAGCACAAATAGGCGACAATACTAAAAAAAACCTTTCAAATATAGCGTCTTTTTAATGACCTCGAAAAAAACGATCTAACTAAACTGCTCGACTATGATGCTTACATTATACCTCAATAGCTTTGTCTGGACGTCGCGTCATGCTTTGTATCTTCTGGTGTTTTGATATTGTACAAGGCAGACAAAAAGTACAAAGCGACAAC
>JXSR01S025112.1:16193-29044 GCA_000969725.1 Ophiothrix spiculata
GGTATAGTTAAATGAATTAATACTTAAATTTAAATCAGTCTACAAGATACGGACAAAATGACAAAAATAATATGTTGCGGACGTACATTTCAAAATATGCTCCTTTCAGACACCCTGTACTACTTTTTCTTGTTTGAAACAAATTAACTTTGCAAATATTTTAATTTGATAGAAACTCCTTTGATTTGAAACTTTTTCCCTTTCTGAATCCATGTTCATAATTAAGAAATAATGGATGCAACTTGTTGCGATCGTGCATATTGAAATTTTCATATCCGCAACGCAAAAATGTACGTCCGCAACAGTCGAACATTGTGAAATTGTAACTCAAACATTTAAGTTCTGATTTTTTCTTTGCTAGTTTTCCTAAGTTTCCTTCTTGCAAGAAAAACCGAATTAGTTTTTACCAAACTTCTGCACACGTCATAGCAATTTTGACTGAAACACAAAGGTCCGTATGCACAAAAGAGGTTCAAGAGAGACCAGGTTTAAAGTTATAGAACTGATTTTTGTATCACAGCTAAATATATTTTCTTCAACCAATATTGTCATATTTTGTGTTGTCTGTAAAAATGTTAATGGAATCTTCCATATTTCAAAGCTTTTGAATTTCAAAAAATGCTTCAAAAGGTGTTTTTTTTTATGGCAGTAGTAATTTTGACTTAGACCCGGTCTAACTTTAAACCCGGTCTAAGTCTTAAACCTCTTTTGTGCATACGGACCAAACAGTCCAGAAAGTGCAATTTCTGTGAATACGTCCGCAACGGGGGTTTGTCGTGACCTGAGATTGGAATGAAATTTTCAGGTTTTATAATTCTATCAGAGATACTTCAAATACACTTATTTCAAAATCCAAAGACTTCATATTTAGGAAGGTCCAGGTCCTCAAAGTCTATGAAGTGCACGTCCCAAGGAAGTTATAAAACTTCATTGGTACGTCCGCAATTTCAAAATATCGCGGGAAACAACATCATCTTCGACCCACATATGCGTAGTTCAGAGATGCAAAGTCCACGTGTTTAATAAATTTGTTGGTAGCCTTTGATCCTGCGTTTTTACCAATTTACCATATGCGTGTACGCGTGAACCACGCAGAGTGATTTGCTCACTTTTAGCATCGCACCAGTACGCTTTCAAGAAGACGCAGCGCAGGAAATCTTGACGCTACACTTCAGAGGATCCGGAGCTCACGGACGAATGTTGTGAGAACTTTATGAAAAAAAGAAAATTCGCCGTGAGAAAACAGCAGTTTGAATTTCCTAACTGAAGGCGACACAGGTAGGAGCTAGTTATCAATAGGTCTATAAATTATGAAATGTTTTTAATTTCAAATATTCAATTCTAGTAGGAATGACGATAAAAATGAGGGTAAAAGCCCGCTAGTCTGAAGGTTTGCTAGTCTTAAGGCCGGTTCGCTAGTCCGAAAATGAAATCCTAAGGTTCGCCAGTCCGAAAACATATTTTCCTATAATACCTGAGGGTTCGCTAGTCCGAAAATAAAAATACGGTCCGCTAGTCCGAAATTTAAAAAGGTCCGCTAATCCTAAGGTTCGACAGTCCAAAAACTTGAGAAAAGGGTTCGCTAGTCCGAAAATGAAATAAGGTTCGCATGTCCGAAAATGAAAAAGGGCTCGCTATAACATTGTATAAATTAATGTTTGCTAGTCCGAAAATGAAATAAGGTTCGCTAGTCCGAAAATGAAAAAAAGGTCCGCTGGTCCGAAAAAAAATCGGGCCTAATCAACAAAACTAGCGGACCCTATTTTATTTTCAGACTGTCGAAACTTATTTCATTTTCGGACTGTTGAACTTTAATTCATTTTCAGACTTGCGAACCTTATTTCATTTTCGGACTGGCGAACATTATTTCATTTTCGGACTGTTTAAACACCATATTAGCGACTTACCTGTAGTGTTCCATGAATATTTTAATGAGCGTTCTGATATACACAATTATCAAACAAGACATGCAAATGATCTCAACATTACCTTCAATAAAAAATCATTTACTGATAAAGCTATCCGTACAAATGGTCCTCTCCTTTGGAATTCATTAAAAATAGCAATAATGTGAAACAATTTTGAAATCAACTTAAGTAAGTTTTTGAGCACGTCCCTGTTGTAGTCTTGTTTGAGTAGTTGTGCTGTCAGGTATTTATTTTTGTGCATAACTTTTTGTTGTATATCTAGGGAAGGACATTTAACAGGCCTCATTGGCCTTCCGGTCCTGTCTTCCATAATTCTGTTCTGTTTCTTTGTTATTTTTATGTGTTTTTATGGAAATAAATGAATCTGAATCTGAATAAAACTGGCGAACGCCCTTATTTCATTTTCGGACTGGCGAATCTTCTTTCATTTTCGGACTAGTAAGCCTTTTTTCATTTTCAGCCGTAC
Source organism: Ophiothrix spiculata (assembly GCA_000969725.1). Lineage (NCBI taxonomy): Eukaryota > Metazoa > Echinodermata > Ophiuroidea > Amphilepidida > Ophiotrichidae > Ophiothrix > Ophiothrix spiculata. The sequence goes on from JXSR01S025112.1 coordinate 18,588, forward strand.
TGGCGAACCTTACTACGAATTCTTTTAATTTCGGACTAGTGGACCTTACCGTATTTAATTTTCGGACTAGCGAACCGGGCCGTAGGCCTACGTATTTCATTTTCGGAATAGCGAACCTTTGGACTAGCGGGCTATAATCAAAATGAGTAGGCCTATCTTCCTGATTCATTCCTTGATAGGGTCAGTCTCACAGTGAAATAAACTGTGACAATAACAATAAAAACTATAATGGTCGCACGATTATTTTGATGAATTTCGTTAGTCATCGTTGCAGTCCGTTCCCGGGCCCGGGAGGGTGGGAGTGGGCACTGTTAGTAGAAAGGTCATGAATTGATAACCGTGTGCATGGTATGTGCGGCCCTAGGAAATTTCTATAAAATTTCCTTGGGCCCTATAGACCCCTTTCCGCCTTATCTGCCACTCCATTGACTCCCCTTTTTTATTCTGGTTTCATGTGTTTTCTGCTGATGACGTTTTATCTTCTAAAACAAAATTGATGTAAGGGTTCAAATTTGTTTGCTTAAAAAGTCTCGTCACAGTGTCAATAGTGCATTTGCACTGTGACGACTTGTTTCGACGGAGGGTAACGTATTTGCAACTAAAAAGTTGTAACTGAAAATAACTGATAGTAACGATAGTGTGCGTGGCAAGCAGCGTGTGTGAGCGTTAACTGACTTTAACTAACGATGACGGGCGTAAACTTCAAAACTGCAATACGCAGGTCTACGTTGCTTGTCGTTACCCCCAATTCGTCACAGTGTAAATGCACCTTAACCCACCTTCACTTTTCAATTGGCCGAGGCTCATAGGGAGTGCCGTTAGTGCCGGTGTATTGTGATAGTAGTCCCCTGATCTTCTTATCATCTTACTGTCCGGGTTGTACAGTAAAGAATAGGCTAACAACTCTGATGCAACATTAGTTTCACGCTTTATTCCGTTATGGTAAATGGAAGACAAACTACCATTTCAAGGGGACTGAGATTACTTTCACGCCGGCTGTAGTGCGATTCCTGATTAATTAAAATGCCTACCTCCAGTTGATTTGGACATGTCATGAAGGCCTACAAGACGATCACTACCGGTATGTAATGAAGATATTTCAGCTTGGGTATGGTCATAGATTAAAGAAAGTATATCAAGAAATCACCTTGAAAATGGTCTCTTGCTAAGATTTGACATTTGTGTAAAATTATTATGGGTCTGAGCGTACCTAAATGTTTATAGCTAAAATCTTTCACGATCAATCTCATTTTCATTCTATAGCTTTTGCAATGGCATCACCAGAAAATATTCCTCTTCAAATATTAAAGGACTTGAGTTCACAGACTCCATCTGACAAATGCATGGCATCGTCTAACAGCGATATACTAAACAAAGGTTCGAAACTTGAAGACAAGGAAGACACCCGTCATCCATCAACAATTGTGGACAACCAACGCAACGAGCATAGCGTAATGGACGGGGACAAATTGAATGACATGCAGCAATATGGAGTCTCGAAAGATGGTCATGGTGATATGCCTGAGATAAAGTCCACAATTTTACCTGAACTGGTAGCAGATGATGGCGACGTTCTGAAATCCATAGCACTAAAGTCGTTCTCAGAATCGATAGCATATGGTCACGATGAAATGCCTAAGACCGCAGCACCAGAAACGATATCAGACGACCACGGTGATATACAAAAGACGTTGGCACCTCAGTCCCGCTTGCTTTTGGAAGATGACCATGGTGATAAAATGAAGACAACGGCATCCAATTTAAAAGCAGAAGATCCTAATGAAGTAGCAAAGATTGAAACACTTGAGTCAAAATCAGAATCGATATCAGATGATGGTGTATTAAAAAACCAAAATCAAGAGCCAAACTCGGAAGAAGTAGAAGATGAGCATGATGACACATTGCAGACAGAATCACTACCAAATAAAGCGGTCATCGATTCCATACCATTTGACGTGGAACTCGATTTGGTGTTGGATGATCAAGTCATGTCATTTGTTAACCTTGCCATCAGTAATGCTACAGATTCACTTCGTTCTTACGAGAATGTTGAACGCTGCTCTGCAAAAGCGACAATTACCGATGAGACCAAGGATATGGAGAAGTCGTCAGAAAGAGTCAAGGTATCTGAGAAAACTTGCCAGGATGAAAAACAATCCGTTGACGACAACACTTGTCAGTTCAAAGAAAACGAGAATCAACAACAGAGTTTGATATTGAGCTCAGAAATCGTAGATCCGGAAAATGTGGCTGAAGTAAATGCAAATGATACAAAAGATGCTAAAATGAAAATAGCCAAAGAGCCTACAATATTACCAGGAGATTTGACCACTGTTGATACAACAAATTATCCCATTGTTGTGGATATGGTGAATGACGACGATAGTGTCGATTTGACAAAAGTGTCAAGCAAAGAAGCAGTCGAACAAGAACAGGAAGAGAGCAAAGAATCAGAGAGTCAGTCTCAAAATAGCAAGTGCAATCGTCCAGATGCAGTCGATACAGGGATTCAAAGTACTACCACGTCAAAGGACAGCATCCCCGAGAGTCTATTCCCGAACGGCAAAGGTGATGTTCAAGAAGAGCTTGCACCGTGTTTTACCGAAAACATGGTGCAAGATGATTTATTAATGGCAGCAAAGAGCAAAGAAGAATATTGTCTATTACATATAAATGAAGGCCATCAAAACGATAACAATGATATGAAGACCAAGGTTCTGTCGGTAAATGTTGAAAGTGATTTTCAAAAGAAAGATAATGATGAGAACAAACAAGATAAAATCAGTGCCATGACAACAACCACGGAGAAAGGACGCCTAGTCGCAAGTGGTGAAGATGATTTTCAAAAACAGAATTGTGCCAACATCAAAGATAAACCCATGAAGACGAGCAACGAATCGGACAATCAGTACCAGAGGAATGAAAGTAGTCTTCAACAAAAAGACAATGTCGAAAATGCCAAAGATAAGCTAAATAAAACAAATGGGAAAGGAGACCAAAATACAAATGATTCACGAAATGAAGAAGTTGGAATACCTGTTAAGAAAGTAAATGGCGCTATCGATGTTCGGGTATCAGCTGGTGAAGATTCTGACAAGAAACTTAGTGAAGAACTCTTGAAGGATGAAACACGGCAAGATGGTTGTATCAGAGATAGTGGATTAGCTCTTGTAAACGACAGACTGCGCATCAGGATAGCTGAACTGCAGTCCCAAATCAAAGAAATCAGTTGCCAGTTGGCGTTTGTCGGTGATAGGAACTGGCGACTGGAAGCGTACATGGAGTGTCTGATTCACACTTTGGAGAAGATGGGCGTCACGGATATTGAAGATTTGGATCAGACAACGGTAAGTTGTTGTAAAATGATTGTTCTTTATATAGTGTAGACGTTGATTTTTCTTCTAAACTTGAGAATAACTTGATAATTCTATGTAACTAGAAGCATGAGCGGCTAGCTATTAAAAAATGGTGAAACAGTTACGATGATCCTTGGAATTATTCTTCAGTACGTTGATGAGGTGTTGAAGGCCGTTTTCTGAAGGAAAATCATATTTCAACTCAAAACTGGTAGGATAAGGGTGAGTTCATTCGTTCATTTGATCGAATATAAAGGTCTTGAGTTCAAGCAAACATTAGAAGAATGTCTAAATTAAGGAATCTGTTTAGGAAGTTCTGAGGTTCCGATTAAAAGTGCAGAAATACTCTGGTAGTCACTCTATCACATGAAGATGAAGATTACACGGTGTGGAAAGCTGTTAGGGGTCTATTAGAGTTGGGTGTTACTTCCGAAACCCACGCGCATGCTAATGATGGTTTATTTGATAATTCTTTGTGCTCTCATTTCAGTTATCTCTTGAATTGTTCAAAGTCAAAGTCAAGGCTGGTTATCGGCTGGGTCCATACAATGGTCTTCCACAACGAGCTCGTCGTAGCTATAGACGCGACGGCATCACACCACCAACGATAGACCTGAGTGGAGGCAGTTTGGCATGTCATACTTCTAAAGACGGTAAGTATGGAGAATTGACACGGCTTGGTGTATAATTAACATTTCTTTATAACATTTTCTAAATCCAGATCCAACTTTCCTCAAATGCTTTCAACATGCTCTAAAACACCTAAATTTCCGGAAATACCGGTATACCTAACATTTCCTGAAATGATTGTAATGTACACTTGAATTTTTACTAGGCCTATACATTCCTGAAGTGGTTTCAAACCAAGGAAGTTATAACTTCCTTGTTTCAAACATATCTCTAATATGCATCTATCATTTCCTAAAATGCTTCTTGCAAAAGTGCTCCTGAAAACAAAAGAAAAGAAAAGAAAAATCCAAAATGTCTTAAAAAATTCTTTCGTAACATTTCTTGAAATCATTTCCCAAAATACATTCCATACTTGTTGAGGCGCTTTCAACATTTCCTAAAATGCTTTCTAAACATTTCCTAAAATGATTTCCAACATTTCCATTAAAATGGAATATGCTATCAACGTTTCTAAGTAAGATTTAATCGTTATATGAAATACTTTCTCAACATTTCCTAAACATTTTTAAATACTTTAAATATTTCCTGAAATGCTTTAAATATTTGCTGAAATGGTTCTCAAATATTTCCTGATATGTTTTTAAAATTTCCTAAAATGCTTCCAACATTCCCTGAAATGCAACCAACATTTTCTGAAACCTGCATGCATTTATTACTTTCTCGAAATGTTTTCCACATTTCCTGAAATATTTTTAACATTTTGCTGATTAGTTCCAACATTTTGGTAAAATGAATCCAAGATTTCGTAAATGCTTTCTCAATTATTCCTATAATGTTGTGAATGCTTTAGACTGTTCCTAAAACGCTTTTAGGCATTTCCTAAAATGCTTTCTAAACATTTCTAAAATGTTTCTTCCACATTTTCTATTTCCTAACATACATTCTCAACGAAAATGGATTATGCTCTCAACACTTCTTAAAATGATTTCACAACATTTCCCAAAATACTTTGAATAAATTTTGACATTTTCCAAAATGTTCCTGACATTTACAGTAATGCATCTATCTTTTCTGAGTCTGTGTTAACCCTTCCTGAAATTTTTTTAACACTTTTGAAATGACTTTTTATTTTCTGAGATCCCTCCAACATTTCTTGAAATGCTTACATTTCTTGAACTACTTGCATTATTTCCTGAAATGCTTTCAACATTTCCTGAAGAGCTTTTAACATTAACTAAAATGCTTCAACATTTCCTGAAATGCTGCCACCAATAACTGAAATGGTTTCAATATTTTCTGAAACGTTTTCAAGATTTCCTGAAATGCTTTCTAGACTTCCCAAATGTGTTCAACATTTCCTGAAATGTTTTCAACATTTACGATCATGTTTTCAACATTTTTAAGATGCATCTAACATTTCTTCAAGTGCATCTGCCATTTCTTAAATGCTTCCAGTACAATGCTTTTGACAGTTCAATGCTGAAATGCCTTTGACACTTACTGAAATACTTTTGACATAACTGAAAAGCTTTCAACCCCGGGCTTAAAACATTTACTGAAACACATCCAACATTAAACAACAAATGCTTTCAACATTTCCTAAAATGCATTCAACATTAGCTGAAATGGTTTCAATATTCCCTGAAATGTTTTCAACATTTCCTAAAATGCATCCAACATTTCTTTAAATGCTTTCAATATTTCTTCAAATGTTTTCAACATTTCACAAAATATTTTCAACATTTCTTGAAACACTTTCAACATTTCCTGAAATGCATCCAACATTTCTTAAAATGCTTTCAATATTTCCTAAAGTGTTTACAACATTTCCCAAAATATTCTCAACATTTCCTGAAAAAAGTTCCTGAAACGCTTTCAACATTTCCTGAAATGCATTCAACATTAGCTGAAATGATTTCAATATTCGCTGAAATGTTTTCAACATTTCCTAAAATGCATCCAAAATTTCTTGAAATACTTTCAATATTTCCTAAAATGTTTTCACCATTTCCTGAAATATTTTCAATATTTCTTGAAATGATTTCAACATTTCCTGAAACGTTTTCAACATTAACTGAAATATATTCAACATTAGCTGAAATGGTTTCAATATTCCCTAAAATGTTTTCAACATTTCCTAAAATGCATCCAACATTTCCAAAAATGCATCCAATATTTCTTTCAACATTTCCCGAAATATTTCCAACAATTCTTGAAATGATTTCAACATTTCCTGAAATGGTTTCAATAATTCCCTGAAATGTTTTCAACATTTCCTTAAATGCATCCAACATTTCTTTAAATGCTTTCAATATTTCCTAAAATGTTTTCAACATTTCCCGAAATATTTTCAACATTTCTTGAAATGCTTTCAACATTTCCTGAAACGCTTTCAACATTTCCTGAAATGCATCCGACATTTCTTAAAATGCTTTCAATATTTCCTAAAGTGTTTTCATCATTTCCCAAAATATTCTCAACAATTCTTAAAATGATTTCAACATTTCCTGAAAAAAGTTCCTGAAACGCTTTCAACATTTCCTGAAATGCATTCAACATTAGCTGAAATGGTTTCAATATTCACTTAAATGTTTTCAACATTTCCTAAAATGCATCCAACATTTCTTGAAATGCTTTCAATATTTCATAAAATGTTTTCAACATTTCACGAAATATTTTCAATATTTCTTGATCTTGAAATGATCTCAACATTTATGATGAGATCTTGCTGAAAACACAGGAAGTAAAACAAACTGGCAACACCAACATCATTTCTAGGAAACTTCAATCAGCGTCAGTCTCATCAAAGTGTTAAAAAGGCAACAGTGTTTGCCGAAACGTACACGTAAGTGGAAATTTTGGATTAGTTTAAGTGAATCATTTAACCATTTATTATACCAATCCTGATGAATCTATTCAACAAAAATGATTTCAACATTTTCTGAAACGCATTCAACATTAACTGAAATGTGTTCAACATTTCCTGAAATGTATTCAACATTAGCTGAAATGGTTAAAATATTCCCTTAAATGTTTTCGACATTTCCAAAAATGCATCCAATATTTCCAAAATGTTTTCAACATTTCCCAAAATATTTTAAATATTCTTGAAATGATTTCAACATTTCCTGAAACGCTTTCCACATTTCCTGAAATTCATTCAACACTCCTAAAATACATCCAACATTTCCAAAAGTACATCTAACATTTCCTAAAATGCATCCAACATTTCCAAAAATGCATCTAACATTTTCTAAAATGCATCAAACATTTTAAATGCTTCCAGCACATGCTGCAATGCTTTTACAACAGCAATACTTCTGACACTTAAATGCTGCCACCATTAACTGAAATGCTTTAAATATTTCTTGGAAATACTTTAATTATTTCTTTAAACGTGTCAAGAATTTCTTGAAATGCTTCCAACATTTCCTGAAATTCACATTTCCAGAGGTAAAATTAAAGTTTGATGATAGTGAAATAACCATTTGAGGTCTAAACCAATGGTTAAATTGATACAATGTAAATTAGATCAACCTTACAATTTCAAAATTGTTATTTCCCAGGCAATAGTAAGCTAGCCTTCAGTATCTCAGGAACAGATGACATAGGCTTGAGTGTGAAACAGATGCAGCAATATGAAGCCAACATTGAAACGCTCACCATGAAGAATCACTTCTTGGAAACGCAGCTGCAACTTATCAGAAACACCTACCCCAACATTGGAGTTCTTCAACCCCAAGATGGTCCATTCCCGTTGTGTCAACCGGTTCCTCAAGAAATATACCAACCAGCTCATCCTACAATGGAACAATTTGGTATTCCTACTGCACCAATAAACAGTGTGCCACCTCCACCAACTATGCTGCCTATGATGCCACAGATTGACATTAACAATAATAACACCAATATTGCAAGCTGTATGACCGAATCCATGACCACATCTCAGCAGCCACTGCCACCAATGCCACCAACAGAAGCAGATCGCCCGAAAGTTTCAAAGTACGTTCCACCACCCAGATTTCAAAAGCAATACACAGAAAGTCCTACATCAACACCAAATGGTGCAAGACAAAATGTCAGCGGTTCTGGAAGATTCAGAAATGATGGATGGTATAGGCATGCAAGAAGTGCTACCAACGTGACAACCTCAGGGCCAGCATGGAGGACAGAACGAACAAGTCACTCATCAGCATGGAGGAAGCCATGTCATTTCAACTAGAAAACTGAAAATAATAATTTTATCAAAACTCACAATCATGGTTTTATATGGAAAATGTTTGTTGAACAAAATAACCTTGATTATGATACAAAGTTTGTTTAAGGTTGATGTAGTATATACTTTAGTATTAACTTAAGTGTGTGCATACTTCAATGAACTTTAAAGCATAATTTTGGGGAAATATTAGATTTGGATATTCAAACTGACATACGTCTAATTATTTAAAAAACCTGACAACAACCAAGGAAACAAGAACAACAAACATATTTGCTGTCAAAATGATTATGCAATAGTCTGGGTTGCTACAGCAGCCAGTCTAAACTATGCACACAGCTAATGGTTATTATACATCACTTCTGTGGCACTTCAATGCTTTTTGAGTGGGAGATCAAATTGATGACATGAGCCAATTGAATAGTGTTGACCAGTTACAGGGGAAAGTATTACTGATTATGACATCACTTTGACAGTGAATTGCTCAGATTTATTTACTTACAGCAGTAAATATAGGAATGAACTTTCAAGTTCCTTGGTTGAGTTGATCACCAAAAACAAACTCCTTTTTTACCTATTTTCATGGAACAAGGAAACTTTGTAGTGGTTATTTTTAGTAATGAGCAGATATCAGGGACTTTTTGAAATAGACCCTAATACAACAAAAGACAAAATATGGAAAATACTGCAACTTGCAGCATGTGCAAAATCATTGCTAGCTAATCAAAGCATTTTGAGATAACTTGTTTACGCAAAGTGTCTTACTCTTAATCAAAAATGCAATCAGAATTGAAATAAATAGCTAAAACACAGCCTAACAATGAGTTAAACTATATGTGACCCGTCATATCGAAAGGTACCTTAAGGTCGGCAAAATCAAAACTGATTTTTTGGTCTCATCTGAAAGCTGAGATTTTAAGCTTTAAAATGACACCTTGCTTTTGGATATTGGATGTTCGGTTGAGAAATTACACCCAAATTGCTAAAAGGCATCGGGTGATTCAGAAAACTACAGTTCTGAGAAAATCGAGTTTAAAGTTTTTGTACTTTGTAAATCTTGAATGGAGAGAGGATTTTTAGCTTGGTTTTTAACAAATTTTTCTTATGTTCTGGATGTTGGAACCTGATTAGTATGATAGAATACACTTCAATGATAACCTTTCTGATGAAATTAGAAATTTGACCTTGGACGTGATTTTTGACTATGCTTAGCTTCAATGGCCCGTATCTCGTAATATACTATGCCGGTATTAAGGTACCTTTCGATATGACGGGTCACATATTTCTTTTTGGAAAGTATGATCGAAATATAGGGCCTGTTATAACCACATGAAAATATTCTTGTCATTTGACATTCTGGGCACAAACAAAACTTTTTATGGTTTTCTCACAAAAAGTCATCTTTGTGGTCAAATTTGTACATCACAATTATGTCTGACATGTAACGCTGCTTCTTAATTTTTCTTCAACATAAAGTGGAAGTAATGCATTGTGGGTCTATTCTAGAAGAATAAATGATGATTTTTATTCCAAGACTTTAACCATCCTTACACTAAGTTAACAATGTGAAGAGCTTTATGCTCTTATCAACTCATTATTTTTGAAAGTTTATGTTCTATATATAACTCGACAACATAAAATCAATTCCATATCAAGGTGTAGAGATGGATTACATGCTGAGTAAGATGATGTTAGTCCTTGACAAAATCTATGAATTTTGGTCCAAGATCAAGTCTGAAGATGGTCAAAACGTACACCACCATAGTGTTCAGCATGCGATACTTTATGGATTTCCTTAACAGTTACTGAGTAACAGAGCAAAATCTTTTCCAAAATATATGAGTTTGACAGCAGCTTTTTAAAGCTGCTGTCAAACTCATATATTTTGGAAAAGACTTACAGGGACTGGCCTCGATTCCTCCCGCTACTTTTTTATCTACATATCTTGTTACATGAATCAATAGAACATGTTTATAGCAATATAACCTACCAGTAGTTTTCCATGATTTTGGTGCGAAACAGTGTTTCTAGTTTACAATCTTGTAAATATCTTGTTTCTACACATGTGATGGACAAACACATTATTTTTGATGAAATTATTTCTCTTTTAACATATATTAAATTATATCTAGGAGCTTTGTTTGATCTTTTATCTGGTAAATCCATTTGAGGTACAAATTAAGGGTTTAAAAACACCGGATAGTCACACCACCATCACAGAATGATATATTATACAAATATTGAATGCCTGAGAG
>JXSR01S025113.1:22889-50094 GCA_000969725.1 Ophiothrix spiculata
AAAGGAAGAAAAGTAGTCGAAACCATATTTCTTCAAAAGTATCTCCAGAGGTTCTCAAAGGAACAATTCGGTGACACTATTATATTCCCGGTAGAAAAAAGATTCTTATTTTAAACGTGTGATTGCAAGAATAAAACACGCTTCACGTAAGAAAGCGTAGATAAGCTAATAAAATCACCAAAGGAAGCGTGCTACTTGTTTTCTGTGAAGTTAATACGTAAAAGGAAATTGCTTACAGTACGCTTGCCATGAAGAGCAGGGAACTCACTGGCATTAATGGTTTTAAACTAATGCTAAGCATGGTTTGACACAAATAGATTACATGAAATTGCATGAAATATGTTGTAAGTGCACTGAAAAGAAAATCGAAAAGCACTTGAAAAAAAACAAAACCTCCAAAGTCGTTTACATATATGCTTTTTAAACATTGCATTGACAACAATCAGTATAAGGTTTATGTCACTGGATCCCCCCTTATCTAAAACTTGTTTTCAGTAATGATACCTATTATGGAACTACTCTTACAGTTTGTTTTGAACAAAAATAATCCCCGTACAGGGTTATATATTTAGGTATACAAATGCAGTTTCGATAAGTGTTTGTAATATGGTGTAATTTAACACTGCAATGTAAAAAAGACTTAAGTCTAATTTATTTAAAAAATGAGTTATACACAAAAGATACTTTCTTATAGAAAAGGCTAACTTGTGTGAGAAAGACTATTCGAAACAACATCAAGTACCCCCCTAATTTTTTCATCAAACTGACCGCAAAGGATGTAAAAGAGATTACCCAAAAGCCCGGGGTCGGTTGCTTTTGCGTTTTTATGCTACGGGGAAAAACCTTAGGGGGGGGGGGGTTGCGGTTAGACGTTGGTTAAACCATGTTGTGAAGATATTTGCAAACACTACTTTTATTGCTATTCTTTACTTTTTGTTATTCACTTTTACTTACGTATATTACACATATTTATATTTTCATTATAATGGACTAAAACCATCCTATAAAATAATTTATGTACAAATTTGTTATTGGGAAATAACAAATATGCCTACATCTGGCTTCAAATTATGTCATACGCATATTTGAAGTTTGATTTCATCACATCACACGTACATGTAATCTTACATGATTAGACATTCAGCTTGCAGTTTAAGAAAACACCATGAGCTTCGTTCAATAGAATATTCTACTGCCCCGACTTAACACTTAAGTGGTCAGGGTGGGCGGTCCATATGGACCCAACATTTGGTTTTTGCGCGTTAGCGCAAAAACGCGTAGTAATTTTTCATCGCCCTTCCATGTATTTGTCTAACTTCACCATACACTTCACCTAGTGGGAAACAAAAATCAAATCGACCCACCCCTTCCCATGCTTATTGGCATAAATAAGCATTTTCGAGGGCGTTCTTCAAATTTGTTTTGCCGATAAAATCGTAACCGAGTTTAAACAGCGTTTTTTCAAATTGTATTTCAGGAATGCATTTGTACTTACATACTGCAAATATGAGTCGAATTTTATTGAAAAATTCAATTGGAAAGTGAGTTTTCACATTTGTGGCGGGACAATGTTGACGCGACACGGCAAATTTTGTTTTGTCGCCATTTTGAAACGGTTTGTCCGATTTTCGAATGTTTTCTTAGTTTTAGTTTTTTTTTTTGAGGTACTTTACCTTTAACCAGACTTTCAACGTAAAATTCCTTCGCGAAATTGACCCCCCTTGACCACTAACGGGCATGTGGAGGACCTTGACCACTTAAGTGTTAAGGAATATTATGAGTCAAAGAACTTGTAAAATAGACAAATACAAAATTACCTTCTTTAAACCTTTTTCACAATACAATAGTTAAGCTCCACACACGTAATGTAAAAGATGCATATTGAATTCGTAGAGTTAGGTAGAGTTAGAGTCACAGTTTTAAATGTTCTTAAATTAGTATAGAAACTTAGGAAATAGAAAATGGTTTATAAAATACATATAAATTTCTATATAATTTGAATTTGAAAACGGCGCTTTTTAATGACGTTTTATATGAAATTGAAAATAAATTTTGAAACTCGGACAGACGCTTCATTAGTATATAATTCAGACGAAAGACAGAATGATTAATTGATTAAAGGTTTATTAGACAATATTGATATCGCATCGTAAAGCTGAATCAACACACTATTTACAAAGGCAATTGATAACATGGAGACTACAAATTCAAACATATAAACTTCGACGAAATTTAATACTTTTCACTCTAGACCCTGTTCAGGCTCTCCTGTATACACATGAAGATGAAAATATAAGACGAAGATGCAAATTTTTACAATTTTACTTTATATATTGTTATATATGTAAACGATTTTGTTTCCGTTTAATTAAACAGATTGCTTTATATTATCATATATGATTTTTGATACAATTATGACATGTTCAGTTTACGCGGTTAATTAGTAACCAACGTTTCTTTTCTTTCTCTATTTCTTTCTTTCTTTTTAACATGATTTTAGGTCATTCAAACACACAACAAACAAAATATTATGTCATATATAACTTATTGATGCTAAGTATAGCAACCGGTTACTTAACTTGATTCAAATATTATATAGTTAAAGCTCTCCTAAAATCTGTCAAATACTCCCGAACAAACTAAATTTAATACTTAATTTTTACACTATTTACAGATATATTCTTCAAGGAATTATGGCTAGGAAATTACTAATTTTGTATCAGTTCATATTGCTAATTTGATATTTTTACAACGATGATCCGAACAATCTATTTTTTTCTTGATTTCCATGAATCGAATTATTTGTTTATTCCTTTATTGTTTTTTTGTTTTTTTGTTGTTGTATAATCCATCAACATTTTCTTTAACGCTTTCAGATGATTTTGTATTTGATATTGAAACTTATCAAAGATTGTGAATGTCAATAGCTGACGTATTTGTATGGATAATCGTCAGTTTCAAGTTATTGTTTTTTCGCTATCAAGTAATCCCTTTCCGAGTAATAAGAGGAAATTCCAGAGTACATCTTTCAAATTTATTTCCGGTCACTGACTTATCAAAAAATATGCGTATTTTTGACGTTATCTAAAATAAAATAATATATTACAGGTTTGGGTGTGCGTTGGTGGGTTCGTGTGTTGGGTGTGTGAGGGGTGGATAGGGTGGATGGGGTTGTTTGTTTGTGTTTTGGCGTACGGTGGTGTCTTTTAGAGAAGACGTAACTGAAATATCTTCGAACTGTTAACAAAAATTATAAATAGATTATGATATTGTTAATACTGTCTATTATTTTTTAACTTAAGACGAAGAATAACTAAAATAATTTATACGTTTGACTTTTCCAACTCAGCTTTCGGTATGAATTTTCAGTCACTTAAAGGAAACTTGCATTTTATAAATTTTAGTTTTTTATCTTGCGTTACTGAAATAATAGGAATAACTTTTAAATTGACGGCCTACCCTAACCACCCTAGATTTTCACCAAAATGACCGCAAAAGATGTAAAATAGATTACCTAAATGCCATGGGGCCGGTTGCTTTTGCGTTTTTATGGAGCGGGGGAAAAACCTTAGGGGGACCCCCCCCTTTCGGATAATATGGGTTAACAATTATATTTTACAAAATATTTTTTCTCCGTAATAACTACTGACACTGCAGGTTTCACATGTCTGTTGCATTCTTGTATGACATAATTTTTTACCAATTTTAATAACAACATGTTTGTAAGATGTAGACATGTGACGTATTTCTAGATAGATAAAACGTTTCTTATTTGTTTTACTTTAAATATGTAAATATACAAAAAAAAAACAATAGACAGGAGAACATTGTTGAACCACCTGTTCGGACACACAGATATAATTTTGTATTCTACTTGTTTCCATACTCCCCCACATTGTGGTAGCGAATAATATGACAGCTGTCAACATACTACAGTGTCTGAGTACGTGACACTTAGAATAATGGAATAAAAAGCAGTCTTTGAAATGACTGGCTTCTAACTTAGGGTGCAATCGTAGATAATATATTATTTGTTTAACATTTCTTGTCAACATAGAACATAACACAGAGTGTCCATGTTGAACATTGAATTAAACTGAATTTTGATACAAACGTTAACGTTTTACCAAAAAGTTGTATTGAAAGATCCATTCTGATTTTAAGTCACATGAATCAGTTCCAACGGCTTAAAATGCATACGTTTAATGTAACAGCCCGCTAGTCCGAATGTTCGGTAGTCCAAAGGTTTGCTAGTCCGAAAATTAAATAAGGTCCGTTAGTCCGAAATTTAAAATGGTCCACTATTCCTAATGTTCGTCAGTCCAAAAATGAAAATGGGTTCGCTAGTCTGAAAATTAAATAAGGTTCGCTAGCCTGAAATGAACAAGGATTCGCTAGTCAGAAAATGAATAATGTTCGCTAGTCCAAAAATGAAAAGGGTTTGCCAGTTCAAAATGAAATAACGTTCGCTAGTCTGAAAATCGGAATGCTAATCAACACAACTAGCGGACCCTATTTTATTTTCAGACTGGCGAACCTTATTTCATTTTCGGACTAGCGAATCTTATTTCATTTTTGGACTGGCGAAACTTATTTTATTTTCGGACTGGCGAACCTTATTTCATTGTTGGACTAGCGAACCTTTTTTTCATTTTCGGACTGGGGAACCTTAGGATTGGCGAACCCTTTTTAATTTCGGACTAGTGGACCTTATTTCATTTTCGGACTAGCGGACCTTCGGACTGGCGGACCTTCGGACTGGCGAACCTTTGGACTAGCGGGCTGTAATAGCATTTAAAACAAGATCGAGAAGACGTTGAAACGAATTGCATAGTAGCATAAATTTTTAATGTGCTTCATTTCAAAAGATATGTAAAGGTTTACACTATTTTGCTAGTTTAAGCTAATCTTGGGAAGAAAATGATGTTGGTTGTCATAAGTTTAAGTATACTTGATGTGACAACCTCTTAATGTAAGATTAAGTAATCAGTATTGTTTCACAGTACAGTAACATGACAACAGGAAAAGGTAAACCATTTATAAAACATTACGAGCTGCATTAAATGTGTTCCTTCGTCGAAAACATCATCCAGGCACGACAGCTGATCCAGGAAGTGCTTTCATTACTGAACAACAACAGTTGTTTAAATGACTGAAATCAATTACAAATAAATGTGAGTAACCTGATCAAAGAAATACCTTGGGAAATAGCCATTAGCTTGCGTTGAACTTCTTTCAACAATCTTGATTGAAACATAAGTAGGAGAACTCACCTGAGTAGCCACCAATATAGCGCTTCTGAAAAGAGTTATGCATATTAAGATGCATCCGTTACGTTTAAAAATAGTTATGCAGCTATTTTAAAACATATAAATAATTGCTTTGAACACATACTACTCGCAATAAAATGTATGGAAATATGGACTGATAAGGAATGTCGCAATACCGCCTTGATACTTGCTTTGTTCAACTCATTAATTCTAGACATAGTTAGTTGTCATAATGGGAATAATACGAGTATGTTTAAGTTAAGTCAGTACATTTTTCCCCGACCAGCCTGTTTATAATTTGTCAGCACACTTAATACAAACCATAAGTTTTAAGTACCAGCGGTACTGGTAAAGCATTCACATTTTATTCGCAACTAAAGCTCTGATATACGATATTCGCTTAGTGACAATTATGCCAACACTTTTGAAAGTTTATCAATGTATGAAAGTTTCATTTGATATTAGAATTGTAGAAAAAAAAAGAACACATTGATAAAAACAAATATTATTATATAACGTAACTTCTGCGGCTTCATTATTAATTATTCTACTTAAACAACTTCTTCCATTTAACGTGTACATATGTTTATTAACAGATTTTATCGTTTACAATGCTACGGTATATTCTTGTGTTTATCTATTTCTAAATGCTTAGAAAGACAAAAAAAAAAACCTGCTATAACAAGTTTTGACATTTACGCACATTTCCAGATTAAAACGTCCATCTATCTATCTATCTATGTCGACCGCGGTCGGAAGCCATGATGAATTTTCTCCACTGCTGTCTGTTTAGCATGAGTTTGAGAAGTTCATTTTGATCAATGTCAGCATCCTGTATAAGAAGTACTGGGTAGGTCAGCCTTGGTCTTCCCTGTACACGTGTCCCTTGGGCGGGCGTCCAGAACACTAGTCAAGACACTGGTTCCTCAATCCGTCTAGAACAGTGAGCAGCAAAGTTTAGGCGGCGACCTCTCACTATTTCTGATAGTTTGGGTAAATCACCATATATTACCTCCCTGGTAGGATGATCTCTCCAGTTGAGGTTTTGAACCATCATTAAAACGTCCATAAACTCTTATTAAGACCATTAAAATCAGTAACCCCTTCTCAATATTGGCAACATTAATTACCACGTCACTGGTATTTTCTGTGAAGTTATTTATATATATTTATTCATACGGAATAGAGTTTTTAGAGATGTTGTCATTATGGCTCCACATATCAAATATGTAGAACCATTTGTCCGTCTTATTTTTCAGTTCTTTGAGTTGATGATTCTTTGTTTGTATAAAGCATGTTGTTACTTAAGCATTATTTTATTTTTTTCTTATTTTCAATCCTTTATTTGTAATAAAATTTATACAAAAAGTTAAATATCTTTTAAGAGATTATTCTTGAGTGTGTCGATTAGGTCAGTAATTCTGGTCAGTTACCTTGCAAATTATTGACGCGAAAGACTATTTTTATTTGGAAAGGCTTATCAATAATTTTATAGCTATAAAATATGTAAGAAGAACAATAATTATTTCGGGATATTCTTTAACACGTGCGCTCGTGTACGAAATTACAATAGATTAAGCATCATTACATGGGGACATTTTCCAGAACTCTTGCCTGAAAAAGTAAGTTGTGGAAAACCTTAACAATAATCATGGTATTAATCACAGTATTAAATAGTAAATAAATCGGTTATGAGCTGTTATGCCTTTCGCACACCTTAACCAAACTTCCAAGAATTTCGATGACCCAAATATAGAACCATCAGCATAACTTGTAAGCATAACAGATTTACAGTAGATCGAATAGTCCAGGATAATTATGGTACATTATAAATCTTCCAATAACCTTTTGAACCTATCATTATTAAACTGATTCATGTATATTTGAAAATGATTAGAAGGGATCATCTGCGATTTTCCCAGCCAAAGAAATGCATCTACCGCAGTGACCATTTTGTGTAAAATATAAGCTTGCAACAATTTCATTGTCCTCGTGTGCTGAGGGCATTATGAATAAGTAATTATAACTAAATGATCAGGATTCGTAAGATATAAAAACATGTGACGTAATTATCGACAATACCGAAAGAATATATTTGTTATATTATTATTTCTTAACTTTTCATTGAACGTGAGGGCGATTAACACTTTTAAGTGGTCAAGATGGGGTTCCATATGGACCCAACATTTGTTTTTTGCGCGTTATTTTTCATCGCCCTTGTATGTATTTGTCTAATTTTACCATACACTTCACTTGGTGGCAAAACAAATCAAATCGAACGACCCTTTCCCATGCTATTTAGCATTAATAAACATATTCGAGGGCGCCCTTCAAATTTGTTTTGCCCATAAAATCGTAACTGAACAACTTTTTTTCAAATTTTATTTCTGTAATGTATTTGTACCTACAGGCTTTTTACTGCAAATATGAGTCAAATTTTAAAAATCCATTGGGACATTTTTGGTGGGAAAATTTTGACGCGACACAGTAAATTTGTTTTTGGCCGCACTTTTAAAACGGTTTGTCTGATTTTTGAATTGTTTTCTTTGTTTTACTTCTTTTGAAGTACTTCACCTGTGACCAGAGTTTCAACGTCAAATTTCTTTCGCGAAAGCGCTTTTTCGGTGCATATGGCAGACCTTGACTACTTAAGTGTTAATGTTTCGGTCTTGCTTAGTTTGTTACCTAAAACAACTTTGTTTCTATTTTAATATTTATTCGAATGCGGGTTTATATTCATTTATGCAAATATTTTCTCGATTGGAACTATATTTCATTTTAAAAATGTACACGTAAAAAGGAAGAATGTGCGGCAAACACATTATTGAACCACCTGGTTTGACACATGAGTAGCTTTTTTTATTATTTTTCCTTATATTTTCCATTGGCACATTGTTTAGGCATTCGTGTCTGTCATTCAGATCACATACCTCAATAATATGAGTACGTGACTCAGGAACATAACAAAATTAAAGAAATTACTAGGTTATTTTTAGTGTCTCATCTTTGAGGAAATATACATGTCGTAGCACATTGAAAGGTACAATGTTGAGTTAGAGTTAATTTTCAAATACAGCCGGCTGAACAATGAATTAAAGTAGATATTGCAAATCAACCCACAAAACTTTGGCAGCCTACACCGATCAAACAAGTGAGCTTAATTTTTTCCATCAAAATAACCGCAGTGGATGTAAAAAATTTGGATGAGTTATGCGTTTTTATGCAACGAGTCCAAAACACTAGGACGAGGGATGCAACCCCCCCCCCCCCCCCCGTAGTCGAGGGTAAATATTTTGTATAGAAACATGCGCTGCCTCATAGCAATATAGGCCCTCCACTCTGAATCACCGGGCATTGAGCGTCGTAGGTTCGAATCGGGCGGGCGACATGTGTAGCAAATACTTGCCCTGAATGATATGTTTCTCTGCCATATGTCAAATTGGAACCAAAATTCATTTGTGCTGGGAAAATAACCCAGCTAGATTACCTATGAAATATGACCAAAACCTTAAAACCTTAAAAGATGTGAAGTTACCGCCAGGGAACAATTCCACGTTCACCACAACCCTTTTTTTTGGGTAAAGTAGGGGCGTTGAAGGATCACTTTATGCTTTTCTTCCAAGCATTATCTTGGGACAGTCAAGCGTGACTAAGACATTCAATCACCTGCTTATTACTCTATTACAGATACACATTCCATCTGACCACTCAACTCAACCTAGACCAAGGCGTTGTCAAATAAAATTTGACGTAAAATCTCGTTTTTTGACCCATTTGTGTTGTTTCCCCCTACCAGTGCATGGGAAAATTGAGCACATTTGGAGCTTCATTTCAAACCCAACTTGATTACCTATCAAATATGACCAAAAGCAACATAAGATTCCATATGTTTTCCTCATAAATCGATCTTTACATAAGCTCAATTTTTTTTTAATAAAGAAACAAAAGACATGAAGTTGTGTATTAATTTTTCTGTTCACTTTCAGGGAAATTGATTGTTGTTAGAAATACCATGTTTAATGGTTTTATTTCTATCAATGAATAATGTAGGAATTATTGATATTTGAAGATTTACAGTTATCCTAATCTGCATCCTCAGCTCGTAACTCACTCTCATTAATATTTTTTACACTTTAAATGTGGGAATACCATCATATTTTGTATCATATTAGCTTATGATCAGATGTCATATCGAGAGCAATTATGTTAATTAAGTCATTACAAACAAGCTTTGATTTTGATCATTTCTTCTGATTATAAATCAAAACAATGCAATTACAAGAAAATGTATGTTCTTTAAAATCAAACTGGGGTAATTGTACAGATTCAAGCCGTAACAGGTATGAATAGATGAATAATTAAAATGCATAAACTAATATACTATTATTACAATTTCCAAACAAAATATGAAAAAACACTCTGAATTTGAATGTTTATTACATTTGACCTAATCGTGTGAATTTAACTTCAAAATTGTAAAAGAAAGTTATTATACTTTTCGTATAAAGCAATGTTTCGTAGATTTCGAGTGTGGGTGAGTAGCGAAGAAAAGAGGATTTAAGGATAGTAGGAAAAACAGATGACCATTACAATTCATTTTGTTAACTCACAGATTGAAGATCCGTCATTTCATACCATGGCAATGGTTTGATATTTAAATTAAATTACAAATCACAACTTAGTTCATCATAAAGAGTTAGGGCCAAATCATAGTCGGCTTCCAAACAAACATTTTCATGTGTGGGAAAAAATGAAATTTAGAATCAAAATGATGGTCGATTCCTATAAACATCTGTTTTATATCGTCTTGATCACGACCCATATTTCTGTTATTCAAAAAACATAAAACACACAATTTTCTATACAAGGCTTAGCTCATTTTTGTTGAAGGCATAAAGAATAAAAGTCAACCCGTATTGAATCTTTTAGTGTCTTCATTAGAATTCTTTCCTGCCTCAAGTACAAATAACTTTAAGTTATGTGCCTTGAGTTACGAATTCTGAAATTTGTATTGAACATTTAGTATTCAACAAGTACAAGTCTGAGTAGGCAATCTTTTTCGAATATCGACCCCGTTAAAATTCCTTGTCTTGAGTAGTGATTTTCCTGATCTAATAACACAAATTATGTCACTGCTTAATAGAAGAAGAGCATTTCAATGTCCTAATTGATTTTCAATCAGAAACGTGGGTTATTTGACTAAATGATGTAATGCCCGATTCGCCTTTTTAGTTAAACAGGCGAACGTCTTCTGTATTGTAAAATTATTATAATGATGATAATACGACTATTACCATATTATATTTGGCTCTTCTAAGTACTAAACTCGATCCTATGATTTTGAATTACTCGGGAGGATAGAACTCTAAATTTATAGAGCAACTTCTTGAATGAATTTTCTGTCAACGACAAACTGCTATCATTCTGAATTTTTTAAAATCAAATACAAGGTTGACCTAGTATTTCTGTGTTCAAACCCAGTATTAATCCTTCTAATATGTATTTGGAAATTACAGTCAAGCTCCTCGAAGCTAACTCAAAATAGCTGTATTAAAACTTAAAAAAATATGATTTAATGAAATCAATAGAAAGCATTCAATCTTCAAGCATAAGAAATACTAGATATGTACAACATTAACATTTTTGACGTATATTTGATAAAAAATGTGAATTGAGAAAAGCAATGCTGAAAACGTATATAAACTCTTTATATTTTAAAAGATAAAATACTGCATTCAAAGTATTTGATACATAAATCACGTAATCATGGTATATGATTTTAAGTTTTAATGAGTTTCACTGACATTTTTGTTTTATTTGTTTTTGTTGCCCAAAGTAGACTAAGTTATACAGGGTGAGTCAAAATAAAGTGTAATCTAATTAGTGATTTTTGATAACCAGTTTCTGTTATTCTTATTCAAAATTGTTTATGTGTGAGATGTGATATTTCATTAGCTTTCATAGAGAATTTATCCTGTTGAAATCGACAAAGCATTCTAAAGTTATAGTCACTTGAGTGGAGGTACCCAATTTTAACGGCGAACAAAATACGATATTTAGTTTACGTGCGTACTGGTAACAAATGATGTTGTCTCTTTCAATTGTTATGATGGGAATGCCTTTGGAAATAAAACAACAAGAAAACAATGGTCTGTTGAATGTATACTGTGAAATATGGAGTTGTTGGTTGACTCTTGAGGTAATGTTCAAATCTCTCAAAAAGCTTTTCTCTTTCGGTGGTTATTTTATTGAATCATCGGGATCAGGACCTTCCAAACCCTTTCTTGTTTCTGTTAAGAAGAGCTGAGTGGTCTTTAGCTCATAAACAATATATGCTAATAGTATACTAATAGCTTGAGGTGATGTGGAACGGATCCGTAAATAACAGACAAAACAGACTATCAGTCTGATGATACCTAATTGCAACAAAATGTCAGTGCATGTTGCTACATTGTTGCGCCATGATTCATCAATTCATAAATGGCATTGGTTGTCAAGATTATGCACTGATATTTGAAATGATCATCAGTTATTTGATCTGCATTATTGAATCTTCTTCAGTATCTCTGCAAAATGCGTGTCTGTTTAACATTTTGAATGTAGCGTCAGATCGATCAATGCACTATTAATAATGCAGTAAAGAGTTCGTGTTGAAGCAAATTCGTTCGATATCAAAATTGGGTTCCTTTACTTTAACGGCTGTAACTTTTGAATGTATTGGTCAATTTCAACAAACTAAAATTCTCATGAAAGCTGATTAAATTTGCTACTTAGCAAATGTAATTAAAAATGATAAATAGATTTTCTGTAAAAAAATTCCTCCTGTTGATTACACTTTAATTTGACTCACCCTGTATAACAGTCGTTGATATAGAAAGGTTAAAGATATTATAATCTTCATTAATACTCTTGAAATTGCAAGTAGAATAATTATATTTTCGGAGTCATCTAAACTCTTCAAAAGAGTTTAAGTGACTTCTTTGGAGAGTCATGATATAAGTGACTCCCCAAATGGAGTCAATACTGAAATAGAGTCAACTTGCTGGACTCCCTTTTGGGAGTAACCTTGACTCCCTTTTGGCTGTCAGTGAGAAAGGTCCCTCGATCCACAACAACCCTCCCCCTTTATGAAGTTTTACCCAGTGAGCAGTTTTGACCTACAGCTAAACCTATGAACTCACCACTGTTCATAGTTATGTAGAAGTTATGATGACATAATGTTACTCTGGATCGTACTTTAGAATTCCAAAGTAATGTACCTTACTGGGTCAAGACTTCTGCACAAGATTGTTCAATATTGAATCAAAACAATTCAAAAAGAACATGTTTTACCTTAATATCTGTCGGCCGTGTCCAGGCCCGTAGCCAGGATTTTTTCGAGCGGGTGCGGGTTTTCCAAAAGTGGACCATTTCTGTTTTGGTGGACCCTTAACTAATTTCAGTCACGGGTTTTCAAAAGGTGACAAGCAAAAAACAACAACTAAAAAGAAGGTTTTCAGTAGTTTTACAAGAGTTTTGTGTAGTATTTTATCAAAAATTGACCTTTCAGCGCGTAGTTTGTGGCTTCTTTTTGAGGACCTTTTTTTATACAATTTCAAATTGGGGGGGTGGGGGGGGGGGCCCCCGGCGCAGGAGGCATCTGTACCAGCCGGAACGCGCGGGGGCGTTGTTTACGTGCCCGTAGCGGAAAATTTTATCGGAAAATATTTTTTTCAATTGAAGGTTATATTAAAGAAAAAAATAAGCGCTATAACTTGATATAAATTAAAATTTCCATATAGTGTCATGCCTGTATGAAAAAGACCACAGAACGTGGGCTCTGCAGCATTGGTTTCAATGGGAAAAGTTATTTAGTGGTGTTCGTCCATGTTGCTTGTACCGGGATGACTGTTATCGACAGCTCGTCACCCAGCAGAGTTGCCAGTTAATGAATGAGCAATATAATTTGACCTCTCCTGATACTAAATAGCCATTAACAAATTTTGAAGGAAATTCTTCCTTTTTGTGCGGGTTTGACATTTATTTTAGATTGGATATTCCAATATGAATGGAACTTCCTTGTTTTCAGTAGATGCATCTCTAAATGAAGGTTTTCTTTCTTGTTGTTTATGCAATGTTAGCAAATACCTAAACTGCAGTTGTGTTATTAAGATTGAAATTAAAGTCACATGTTTTATAATTAGGATTTGATCTGAAAGTGTTATAAAGAATGTTGATCACGCATTCATTCTACACATTTATGGGTATTAAGTATTAATTATTATTCATTACTCGATACAAAACAGCCTGCATTTTTACAGGCGTTTTCATGATTGTTATATGGGAATAAGCGAATTTTTAGCTGTATGAATTCTGCACATGCGCAATATTAATCCATTTAGCATTACAATTATTATTGTTTTGTATTAATATTATTTGATTTTTATATTTTTAGCATTTTTTTTTCGCTCTGCACCTGATATTCTATGTTTTAAAGTATAAAACACAGGGAAATGTATTTACGCTAAATTTGAGATAATTTGCAAAATTAGACAACTTTGAAGAGGTAGTACACCTACAGAAAATAATATCCCAGTAATTTTCAAGTAGATTTGGGTTGACCAAGACTCAATGTTTATGTTCCACAATAGGCATGGAAAATATTTCACCACCATGAGTTATACAAGGGTTCAAAGTTGACATAAAATCCGCAATTTAAAAAGTGTCAAATTTGGGGATTTTCAAAAATTATTTTGGGGATTTTCTATAATGCGCATACTATTGGCTTTGAGTGAATTTTGTACACCAAAATATGCCAAAACAAAAAAAATAATCATCACAATTTTTCCCCCCTTAACACTTTAAGTGACGGTTCGCAGAAAAATCACATTTTCGAGATTTTAAAAATGCCATTTCTTGCCATTTTTAGTATTCTTTTGTTTACCATGTTGTCATGGCAACGAGACATATTGATTTTTTTAAACATCATTTTCATTACATACTCACTAAGCCCTCTTCCTACAAACATTTTCAAGAAATTCGATTTTTTTTCATTTTGTCCGCATTTTTTAAATTTTGCTCAATTCTTACAGATCTGCACTCTTAACTTTTTTCGAGAACATTAGTTGTGATAATTTGTAATACGCAAAGCACGTAGTAAACCGACTGATAGTTTTGATAATTTTTATTTATTTTAGATATTAGCTGCATGCATTACAACGGTTAAACCTATCATAATCTACATAGCTAGCTAATAAATCCATTAACTTAGCATGTCCGTCTCAATTGCTTTTTAACTTTAAATGCTAGTTAACCTCCCGTATCATATTTGATCCTTGACGTGTTTTGTGCCTTGTCCGTTGGATCTACCTCTCCCATTTTTTTTTTATTATTTTTTTTTATTTTTCTTTTTAAATGCTAGGTTTTATCATTATTAGTTTTAATATCATATCATATTTTCATTAGTCATATTGAGATCAATGTATGCTAATGGACAGCGTTCGAATTAAGGAAAAAACCTGGTTGTCCGACGGACAACCAGGTTGTAATTTTTGGTTGTCCGTCAGAAATGTGGTTGTCCGTCATGCGCGGCGCAAGAATTATTTGACGTAGCTTTTCAAAACTGACAAGAAAAAAAATAGAAAAAAAGGGTCTCCCAAGCGCACAGACAACTACGAGACACCTACTACTAATTTTTTTTAAACTGCAACTTGATAAAAGTCATATTTTTTACAGCGATCAGGGAATTGAAGAAAAATGTTCAAAAATTTTACAATTTTATCGAAGGTTCTTGTTTTGAAATAAACATGCTAAGAAGTGTGTTTATTTGACTTTGGTTGTCCGCCGGACAACCACAGCATTAATTTAGGTTGTCCGGCGCTAGATTTGGTTGTCCCGGACAACCGGACAACCAGAATTTCGAACGCTGAATGGATGCATTTAGTACATGGTTTGATCTAGATCATTTATGTGCATCCGATTAAAAATATTAACCATACTTTCAAGCAACACATATTTTTTCACATCATAGCAGTACTTGTACTCGCTAAGAAATGTAATTGTAAATAAATATTATACAATGATAGTAATCGGACTAGGTAGGGCTAGACAAGTAAAAGAATGGAATATTTTTTGGTAATCATGGTACTTATTAACTAAATGGGAGTTAATTGGAATCTCTGTTTACAAATTCGTTATTTTTCAAAACCAACCATGTAACAATATTATCCTAAATTCATGTTTAGCGGGAATTAAAGCT
This sequence comes from Ophiothrix spiculata, assembly GCA_000969725.1. NCBI lineage: Eukaryota > Metazoa > Echinodermata > Ophiuroidea > Amphilepidida > Ophiotrichidae > Ophiothrix > Ophiothrix spiculata. Next base: position 38,397 of record JXSR01S025113.1, read on the forward strand.
TTAACACTTAAGGGGGAAAGTGCCCTCGTTTTGGGGTCCCATTTTCTTGTGCACAAATCAATACTAGTTTATGGACATGTTATACATCAATGTATTTAGCATGAACCAAGGTTTCATAATACAAATGAATTAACAATATCACGGTCTCCATATGCAAATGAGCTGAGGTCAAAGGTCAAATATCAAAAAATTGGGTAAATGCATTTATGAAAACTTTGCTCTCAAAGTTAAATACTATATGGGATGTTTTTGGTATTTTTTATGTAATTAAGTTTATTCTCGGACTGAAGTCTTGCAACCTAATGAAGAGTTTTTAATTATTTTTTGTTCGTGGTTGCCATGGCAACCGATTATTCAAAAATCATATTTTTCTTGCTAGATGGATACACAATTTAGAATATCAAAAAAACCTAAAAGGAAAATTATACTTTTGCGAAGACTTTTTACGTTGAAACTCTGGTCACAGGTAAAGTACTTCAAACGAACAAAAACAAAGAAACAATTTTTTAAATCAAATTAAATTTCAAAATGGCGGCCAAAACAAAATGTCCGCGTAGCGTCAAAATTTCCCCGCAAAAAAATTGCAAACTCACTTCTTATTGGAATGTTTCAATTAAATTTGGCTCATATTTGCAGTATGTAAATACAAATACATTCCTGAAATAAAATTTGAAAAAAAACCAAACGATTTTATGGGCAAAACAAATTTGAAGAGCGCCCTCGAAAATGCTTATTTATGCTAATTAGCATGGGAAGGGGTGGGTTGATTTATTTATTTTTGACACCGGGTGAAGGGTATGGTAAAGTTAGACAAATACATAGAAGGGTTGACGCGCAAAAACCAAATGCTGGGTCCATATGGCCACTTGACCACTTAAGTGTTAAAAATCCTTCATTAATTTTCCGGTGTGATAATATTACATTACTTTAAAGCCAAATAGAAATCATGAATGAGTGCAGAAGATGGCTTGAGGTGTTGTAATAATATACTAGAATAAAACTGACGTATTATATCACACTTACACAACATTTGACAGTATAAGGCTATTTAGCTAGAAGCTTTAGAAAAACACATTGAACGTTGAATCTCTACTAGCTTAGGTTAAAGCATATTACTTACCAATGAACTTTAAAAACGTTTAGAAATCAATCAGCCAAACGATTTACCTGCTTTAAAACTTGTTAGTCTGTTACACAATGTGAAGTTTAAGCTCCTCTCAGGCTCTCACGTCACGGTAAAAAGCTATAAACTAATTACTTTTTAATATATCACATACAGATTGAGTCTTAGAAATGACTGTATTTTCTTTGGTTTCTTACAGCAACATAGATATCCCGATTCATTTGAATGAGATTTACTTAATAATTGTTTGCAAAATCGTTTTTTGCTACAGGGGGAGGGGATAGAAATCATAAAAAAGTGACGTATGAATGCCACCGAATACAACAATACAGGAGTTTACCTTATGCACCTAACATTCTTGTGCCATAATTAGCCAGACTACCAAATTTAATAGTTGCAACTCAGAAAATTTAAAAAGGAGACCGTGCAAAGAGTTTTGATTTTCATTTTCCTTGTATGCGATCTTTGCATACCACTTGGGACGACATAATTTCAAGACACAGCGAAAAAGATTCTGACATAAGCGTAAAACCAAACCTTGTATGACATATATGAGATTTCAGTTAGATAAAAACAGGCATACCTATGAGACTTCTTTTCTTTTCCTAGATAAGTTACTTATATAAAAAGTAACATTGGAAGTTTATTAGAGAGATACTGCATGTTGCGAGTAATTATCTATGTTACTTTGTACGCTCCAGCAGGTAATTACACATCACTAAGACGCAAGCAATACCTTAAATAATGTTGCAATATTGAGTTCAAGTAAATTATAGGTATAGATGCTTGACAATAACGATTTTAATTAAGTTATTGAACTTTAATTACGAAGAAAGGTAAAGTGCTGCTCACTCGGTATTACTCGTTCAACTTTTAGTCAAGCCGCATCGTGTAAGTACTACTTAATAGTTATAATGTAGCACTTGCCGCAAGTGAGACGACTGACCTAGTTAACTTGCTCCCACTTGCATTCTTATCATTAAGATTTTGTTTTTTCTGTTAATCATTGATCTGTTGTTTTTTTATTATAAGGAATGGTAAACGGACCGTACAATCATATATATCATTCAAGATTATACCCCCAACATCCTTGTTTTTCTGTATAGTGTAGCAGATAATTAAATTTAGTATATTCTCAATTCAGAATATAAAGTTGTTCCTACAAAAACTAAATTCTAAAATAGAAATAAGATTGTTCGATCCCATTACCGTAATTCCATCCCTCCCACTTTTCCTAAGTCACTATCCCGTAATCTTTGCTTTTGAAACATGACTTGTAACAACATAATTACTTAGGAAAGTTACCGAAACAATATCACGCAAAGATTGAGACACACGGATGTTTTAAAAATTTAGAGATGATTAGGGAAATTTGCCGCCTACAAAAAGGTTTACATTTAGGTATTAACCATTTTATACCGAAGTTAGGATTAGTCATTGTTGTTTTTTAATGAAAACAAGTTTATGTAGGAAACGTTGATGTCAACAACTTCAAGTTGTTTTACTAAAATTGAAGTAGGACCAGTATTAAAACATGTTTAAAAATCGTTATTTTATAACGAACATTTAAGTCTACCTTCATGCAATCTTTAAGTGTCTTCATTAAAATTCTCTCCTGCTTGAAGTACAAATAACTTGAACGAGTTAAGTGCTTTGAGGTACGAGTTCTACCACTTGTATTTAACATTTAGCATTCAACAAGTGCAGGTTTGAGGAAGCAATTCTTTCCAACAAATCGACCCGGTGAAAACTCCTCGTCAGAAATGTTTGTGATAAAAGCTGCATGGGAATAGGTTTCAGGTCACTGCTAAGTGGAAGTAGTATATTCAATGTTTTTCAATCAGAGATGTAGGGAATCTTTATGAATCTTTATAAAATAATGCTTTACACGAATCGCTTGTTTAGTTATTGTTTTCAATTTAAAACTCAAACATGATATATCGTAAACTGGCAATATTTCATCTGATTAAATGAATTATTAGGTATTTTGACTTTTAATTAGACTATACTATCTGAACACATCTTTTTTTTTAAATCGGAGGTGTTCGTTTCAAGGCAAGGTACTTTTCTGAGGGAGCGTAGCTCCGGAAAAAAGTACCGAGACATAAAACACACACACCGATTAAATAACGATACAAAAACCTTCATAACGTTGCAACGGAAGTTTTGGTTTGAAAAATTGAAACCGGTGTTGGATTTTTCAGATCACTTGCTTTCATATATATACAGACTATTTAAAATCACACCGAGATAATCTATTTTATGAAATTTTAGTCCTCCTTCCGCATCGTGTAAGTACTATTTATTGGGCTACAACTGAAAACATGCCACAAGTGACACGACCGACCCAGTTAATTTGCTTTTGTTTGCCTTGTTTTCATTATGATCAATGTTTTTTCACTCCTAATGAAAGGTAAAGAAACCGTGCATCGATCGGAATTCTATACAGATCATTTGTGATAATAAACTTCGACATCCTAGTAAATGTTAACAGTAAAGATTCCAATTTCATATATTTTTCAGTTTAGAAATCAGATTTAAAATGACGTGTTCTTCTAAAATAGGGTTTGAGATAAACTCACCAGGTATACACTGTATGCAGCGCCCCAAGAAGGAGCATTCGCACAGGGGACCCACGGCTTTACGTGACTGTCCGACCACAGAGCAAGTAGAGTAAAGTTTCTTGCTCAAGGAAACAAGGAGACGAAAACCGCCCGGCCCGGGGCTCGAACCCACAATCTCTGCATTACGAGACCCGTGCTCTAACCGCTCGGCCACGCTCCCCTCATAGAACTAGGATTGATTTGGTCCCGGTGTTATATAGGTCAGATCATAGATGGTCAGATAGCTGTATATGCCAAATCTCCTTCATACTCATTGTCTCACAATCTTAACCAACTTAGTTCGATGTTTTGTACGTAGCCTCTATTCCCTAGCTTAGGAAACAAGAATAGTCTTTAAAAAAGACAAACATCGCTTAGTATATGTCTGTTATAAAATGTATAGTACATCATAGTACGTTTGTAACTTCAATACATCCCCAGGCTACCACAATATTTTTTTTAATTATATTTATTATTATTTGTGCTTGTATGTGCCTAGAGCATGAAAGGCTGTGGACACTGTACTGCATGTATAATTATCCCTATTATCACTCTGAACTATAACTCCACTTTCCATATGAGGAGGAAGGAAAGAAAGACAAAACCCAAATAAGAAAAAAAAACCAGACAGATATAATTGGTGTGGCCTAATTTTCAGGTAAGAATTAATTGATGAGTTGATGTGGTATATGCCTTTATGATGTAGATTGACAGCAGTTTATTGTCATGATATTGGCTTGGATTTAGAAAGGCCTACATATAAATGTTATTTTGGAGTTTTTAACAATTTCATGATCTTTTTATTTAGGGATTTGAATTTTGTAGGCCCTACTAGTGGCAAGATAAATGTTGAAACTTAGATTAGTATGTTTGAATTGTTTTGTTTTAAAAAGTTGATAAAAGTTGAAATTCACGCTTGAAACTTATTGTTACTTAAAATCTTTTCTTGTGTACTCTAAAAATGAAAATTCATTTTATTTTTATCAATCATCTGATGTGGTTATAATTATGAAATGTGAAATGTACATCATCGGATAGTTAGTTAAGCATTTTTCTGAGACCAAAGCATGTCATCAAATTGAATCAATAAATGTATATGTATGTGAAACACTGGCTTTTCATCAAAAGGGCTTTGAAAAATGTTTATTTGTCCATGGGAACTTCCCCTAACTAGTATAAGGTCTTACGAACGAATGATCCCTATTTGTAGGGATATCAACGAGAAAATTAAAGTTCCTATTCAATTTGTTTTCATGACACATTCGAATTGTACTGTTTCCAAAGTGAAATGACACCAAGATCACATTTGTGACCTTCCAGCCCGTATGAGCAGTAAATTCCAGAAACTTCATTTTGCGCTACAGGTGAAAATACATTTCAAGGTCATAATTTGCCGAAATCGATTTTATGACAGATTCACAATCCTAGTGATTACTACAAAATACCAGCAAAGTTTCATTTCAAGAAAATGATAGGAAATGTGAAATAAATTGGTATATTCTTAATACAATCAACAGAAAATATAGGGCTTACTAAACTTTGGAACGCGTTTATCTCAGTTATACGTTTTACTCCCTGATAAACTTTGACGGACCATAACTTGACTTTTGGAAATCGTGTGAAGTTCATTTAGGTGTCATTTTAATCATTAAAGCATGGTCTTTGCAAATAATTAAAAAAGTGAAAATGACAAAAGCTGGCATTTACTGCTGGCTTGGGCTGGACGGTCACATTTGTAGGTCAAGCGTTTCCGGAGATATGGGCGCTATTTGAGCTACAAATAGGGGTAAATTAGGGAAAACGTCAACATTTAAGGTCATTTGTTCAATTTCAACGAATGGACCCATTTGACAAGGTGTTTCAGATGTACAACGGGAGTAGGGTGAATAAATCAACACAGCACAGCCACTGACGTTAAGCCTGTAGGGTACGGGAAATAATGACAGCTCCTGTAATGATAATTGTACTTACTGAAAGAGGGGTGCATGTAAGTAACATTCTGATATTGAACCAAATTCACAAGTATTTTAACTGATAACATCCAAAAAGACGAAAGAAGACTTTGCCGTGTTTTGCAATGTCCAGCAAATGTTTATGCCGGGAATTGCTGTACACAGCGCCTAGAACTATTCGCACTGCTGGCGGATCTTTAAAAAAAAATGTGGAAAAGAGTAGTAGTGTGTACTTTGAAATGGAAAATCTGAAATGATTCATTCCACGTTGAAAGTAAAAAAAATCTACCATTTTGATCATAAATATCTACCGGTTGTAGTGATGTAAGACACCTTTTCGGAGACGTCCTGTGTCATCCAGGAATTGCAAAAGTATTGAGAGATCTCCGACCGGGGTGGTGGTCTGGGGTTTTGATCGACTGCTGTGAGGTGGTTTCCAAAAAATCTCCTTTAAAATAGCTTTTTACTTTTTGCCTAAAAGTGAGTGAATCAGATCGGAAAGTGCATTTTTGTACAACGCGCTTTACCGCAGAACGGGGCTTAATTTGAGTTTGAACGGTGACCTCTGGTCCATTTTTCGAACGGAGCTGCTCATTTATGAAAACATACAAACATTCAATCAACTGTAGTTTACTTGTTTTATGATTAAAAACTAAAAAGAACCCCCTCAATACTATAAGAAACTCCATTTTTTTCAATAGTTACATTTTTAATTATTTTAAACATTATTGAACCCCTCAATGAAGAGTCTAAAGTGTACTTGAACATAAATTTCAACCCAGCACGGATTTTTCTACACTAATATACATCCCTACTATTTGTCCATAGGTATTTCCCCTTACTAGTTTAAGGTCTTACGAACGAATTATCCTTATTAAATTAGCAATCAAACTACACGGGAGTATTACTTTTTCAGGAATATTCTTGTTTATGTTTAAATCATTGGAGCGTTGTCTTGTTTGATCAGGTCGGGGTCAAATCAAAATTGCATTAATAATCAAGGTCATAAAAGGAAAAATTGTTTATATAGCATGTAGTATAATAGTTCTACACACGATAAACTGTGGACAATATTTATGCGCATATTTCTGTATCTTGACTGACGTAATATTTAAAAACTTAGTATTTTTGTATACAAATATGATTTCAGAAAAATATTTTCTTCGTCCGTAATAAGGCATGCATTACTCAAATCAGCAGAAAATTTGGAACTATATGTTAGAGCGAATTTATACACTTACAAGTAGCTGGTTAATACGCATAAAATTGTTCGTCCGGTAATGGTAAAATTACACAAAGGACAAGGTGAATTGTATTACAGACAACCAGTATCCAATATTGGACGACTCTATATTTACAAATTTCAGTTATAACCAAAATTTGCTCTAAATGTCCACTTTGAATTTTATAGTCTTATTATTTGTTATTTATCGTGAAAATCAGTGTTTCTTAAGATTAAATACTGACAGGCTATGCTTTGTTTAACCGATTTTAAGACATTAAATGTTAAAGCAAAACTGCTTCTGAAGGGAGGCCTTTCCGCGATCATATTAGCAAAAGAAGTCACAGTTGATAACGTCTCATTGACATGAGTATTCTAGTTATGAGTTAGTTATCAGTCAAACTAATGTTCGTTACGGTTGCGTACACTAGAATGTAAAGTCCAAATTTGTATTGAATAACGTATCAAGCAGGAATTTTGTAATGACTAGATGGGATTTAGTACATTTCGGTCTTATACATCTGCGATGAAAAATACACTGCAACTTGTAAGGTACGTACATTACATGAATGCATATTTGAATTCAAAATGGCATCCGAAATGATCACTAAAATGTAGTATATTAAACCTTCATTTGATATGGGTCTTGTCATGACCCCTCTCATTGTTGTTTACATGCAGGCACTACATAACATCAAAAGAAAAAGAAAATAAAAATAAAACAAGAACCTACTTAATATACGTACTATAAGGATGAACTCAATGTTGTAGAAGGCTTGAAGAATAAAAAGTCAACCCACGTGTAATCTTTAAGTATCGTCATTAAAATTCTCTCCTGGGTGAAATGCAAATAACTTGAAATGGTTAAGTGACTTGAGTTACGAGGTATACCATTTTTATTGAACATTTAGTATTCAACAGGTGCAAGTTTGTTGAAGCAATCCTTGATCGCACATGTGCTCGTTCTAAAGTCCTTGCCTTGAGTGTTTCTTTTCTTTTCTTGAAAGAAGTCTAGCAACAATAGTTAATAGCGGTTTTCAGATCACTGCTTAGTTGACGAAGAGTATTCAATGCGATATTTTGATTATTTTTTTATCTACCAATGATTCTTTGCCCGAAGCAGTTGTTTAGTTTTTTTTATTTAATGATTGTTTTAGTATAAAACACCATTGACACACGGTATTCAGAAATTACAAAATATTTTGTTGAAATTAAAAGGTTAGACGCCATTAAAGTAATTTTTGTAAGTTGCGGTTATTTATATCTTACTTTGTCTTGAGAAGAATCAAGAAGAACTTGAGTTTATTCTCAACTCATCTATTGTTATTTTCAAAAACTCTTCTTACAGATTCATTAAAAACACAATAACAATAAATGAGATAAGTTGTTGACATTAATATTCGAATTAATTTTGTTTTAGCGGAAATCTAGAGATATTCTAATATGCTCGATTTCATATTTTATTTTTTTCTGATACACAAACAACTTAATTATCTAACCAAATATCTGACAAACGTTTAATCAAATTCCACTAATACTGATAAAATCTAGTTGTTAAAAATGTCACGTTCTCAATGTTCTATGTGTTCGTCCTTTCATTTCAGAAACCAAATGGTAATATGCTATATAACAGTTGTTGATATTTGAAAGGTTAAAGCTGTCATAATCTGCATTGATACTCTTCAAGTTATAATTCCCTCTCAATATGTTTGATACATTTTAACATAATATTATATTTTCAGATTGGCATATCAAGATCAATGTATTGTAATTAAATCAAAAAATCGGTATTTTGATCTAAATCGGCTTATAGGATTACCAATTGAAAGATTATTCAAAACAACATATATTTTTACAAGTTATAGTAGTAGTAGTTGTATATATTTAAAAGATGTTAATCTCATTGATATAAATGTATACAGTGATAGTTACTGTAACAGGACAATATGTATAATATTATACTAACTTATTAACAGATATAATATTATATACACAAGTATTTCTGGCGATCTTTGTACTGGTTGAAAAGATGAGTATTACTTTAAATCTTTGATAAAAATTCCCTCTCTTGTAAAGCTGTCTAAATATTAATGATAATCCTCCTGAATTTTCCCATTTTAAAGATTCTTATAACGCTTAATTTGAAAGTATTATATGACGCTTTTCAAATTTTAGGATTAATTACTGCACAAATAAACCGTCTTTTGATCTAAAACTGTACCTATAGGTAAATTACATTATAATTATTTTTTTAGGAATCTGAATAAACGCGAAGTATCGCGTATGATGTTGTACCATAATACGGGGATAGACCTCTCGCATTATATCGAACTTCTCGTGTTGCGCACGATCAAGAAACATGTCCCAAAGAGAAACATGCCAAAAATCTTTTTAAATAGCCATGTTTTCGAAATTGGACTGAACTGAATGTCGAAGTGAAAATGGTAAATTGAAACTGTTAAATGCACAGGCTTAAAGCATAATGACTTGCCAAAACAACAACAAAACACATATAAAACTAAATTCGGGCTTTAAATTGTATTTTGGTTAATTTACTCTTTTGTTACGTCCTAGAATGTGTGCGGCTTCAAAGACGCTAGTGAAATATAATATTCAGTTTGGTTAAAAAGAAAAGAATTTTGGAGAAATAGATTGTATAACGATTTGGCATTAAGCTACTTCATGAATCAACACTAACCCTCATAAATATGGAGCGATTTTCACAAGCATATTGTATATGGGGTTTATGCAACACTCTCAATTTTATAGTGAGTCCCCAAACCCCCGTATATGGTACCAATAGATATATCAGTCCCCTTTTCCTACTGAAACCAAATTCAAGTTCATCCATTAATGTGTGACGTCATGATATCGAAAAATATCGTAAAAAAATCGGAATTTGTACGGAAAACATTGGCAAAAATCAATGTTTTCTTTTTAAAAATCGTAGGAATATCTGATTTTCATGGGTTTTTTTTCTAGATATTGTAGAAAATCACTGGTCTTCCATAAATACCAAGATTGAACAAAAACGTTCGAACATTAAAATTGAGGTTTTTTTTTCACTGTGTTTGTTGTGGATTTAAAGCCTGATTCGGTAATTTTATTAATACTATAACACATGTTAAACATGCAAGTCTGCTCCATGACATCAAACCGTCTTGGTAAATTTCACATTAACCGCTATAAATTTTACAAATGATAGCAGTCACGGTCATGTAAATCAAATCTTCTTAATCAAAGACAATTATACAACATACAATTAAATAGTATATTTTTCGAGTAACCGGAAAATTCCTTCTTAAAAGACTAATATTTTGATACGGAAGACATTTAGACAAGACAACAGTAGCAACCGCAATCTACACGATACGGAAACTAAGATCAAGTTGAAGTAGGTAACTGACCTGATAAGTCGGAAGCCGTAGATCGATGCCGACACGTGGAGCTTCAAGTGTTTTTCTTCGTTGTGTCAAATTCAAGTGAGGCTTTTGAACACATTGCCATTAACCTGGCAAAAGATAACATATATTTTCTTCAGGGTCATTGTAATGAAACACTTTAACTTTATAATGTGGAAAGGCCTTCATATGGGTTATCAAGTCGTAGTTGATACGTCAGTCAAAACTGCTGTATACAATAAGTAGTTTAAACTTAATACATTTCAAACAAATGAAACCAAATCTATTCTATCCTTTTTACATTAAATCAACCTACGATAAAGGTCAAGCATCCCTCTTTTATTTGGATCAACTAGAAACAAATATACGCACTGGTCACACAAATACGTGAGTTACACACCCGAATCATCTGTTATTTCTCTTCTCTTTGTAAGGAACACCAACGAAGCAGCAATAATGTGTCAATATTCCGCTGATCAGCGGACGTTACTTCAGGTCGTAATGTTGCAGTCTGAAAACTCTATCAAAATACAATCTGTTATTGTGTGTCATTGTAAAGAAAATATATCTAGTCCGCTTGCTTATACTTTAGCCGATTTTAAAGGCGATTTGGAGCTTCAAAACTCATCAAAATGTAAAAAGCTCAAGCCGAAAATTAGCTTTTTAATTCGAGCACATAAAACATGGTAAAATCTCTTTACAACTTAATTTTATCCATACAAAATCAAAAAGTCTTTTCTGTAGGAAAAGGGTAGACAATTGTCTACCGAAATGAACTTCTTTTTTTTCTGGAAAAAAGCTCAGTTTTTAAAAAAGAATTATAAAAGCAATTTACTGATACACGGTTGCTCATATAGTTGGAATAAAAATGTTGTTACCACTTTTTTACGTAAAGGTCAATTTATGATGAAAATATCTGGAAACTTATGTTGCTTTTGGTCAGATTTGATAGGTTTTCTAGTTGGGTGTGAAATGGAACTCCCAATGTGATCAATTTTCTCATGTACTGGTAAGGGGCCAACAAAAATGGGTCAAAAACGTGATTTTTAGGTCCAATTTGATTAGACCTTGCCTTGTTCAAGGTCACTTTTTCTACTCAAGTTGAGTGGTCATATGGGATGTCTATCTATCTAATGTTTAAAATTTTGCATTTTTAAACACCGATTTCAAAAGAACACTAATGTTCTTATGTAAATAGTGTTCAAAAATGTTAAGTATTCCTTTATTTTTGAAAAGTTGATCATGTGTCTGGTGTATAAAAAGTTTTGAATACGTGTTTCGTGGTTTCTGTCAGTTGCAGTTTATTGCAGTGAACTGAATGTGATTGTTGCCTGATGGCAGCGGTAGAAACTGAAAATCAGCAAAAACTCATTAAAATATCTATTATTATGACATTT
>JXSR01S025113.1:176728-190171 GCA_000969725.1 Ophiothrix spiculata
TTCTATAGGCGACGTAAGGCTCAAAAGACCACCAAGGTCAGTGTCGTTGTCACCCCACCCTTATTTTTCTACATTTACTCTCACCCAAAGACCCCATAAATGTTCATATTTTTCTTTCACCGATTGCAAAACTTTGCTCACCGATGCCAAAAATCATGCTGACCCCCTAATTGTTTTGAGTCTGTACTCTCACCGAATGTTCCAGCCTATCGGAGCGCGGGCCCAACACCCGTATCCATGACGCATCAATCTAAACCTTAGGTTAAAGCAGACAGTCTTCCGTTACCGGAATACTATTTACATTTGTGCCTTACATCGTCATACAAAATTGCCGACGTGGTAGAATGATTGATGCAATAGAAATCAGAACAAAAAAATGAACATCTTTACAGAACAAACGTGAGTGATGCATGATACTGAAATAATGCGAATGGCAAACAGCACCAATGATTTAAAGCTGAAACAGACGGGTACCGAAATCCTTGCTTAAAATTGATTCATCCAATTTGTTTCAATAGATAAATTTCGCAACATGGTTAAATGACTGATGTCTTAATGAACGTACATCACGTTTGACAGCTTTTTAGCTATAAAACTACAACTTTTTTTAACTGGAATTACTTAAACAGACGGTCTTAAGTTATGTAATTATTACCGAGCTATAACAGATTGCTACTCTAGTAAATTAATTACCCGATAAACTGAATTTGCTTGATGGATACATATACTCTGATCTCTGGCATCTGAATTTTGCAAACAGCGGAATATTCGTTGGTAATTACGTAAGTTCCAATTAATACAATGAGCCTTTTAAATATCAAAATTGGTTAATGTGAATAAAGAACAGTTTGTTTGTTGGGTTTTTTTCAGAATCAAAACAATCAAGATGAAATTCTATCTACATTTTAATTCTTAATTATATAGATAGGCATCAAATGTAATTCAAATCTACAACGCATTTGTCTGGAAAATTCAAAAGTTATAATTTGTTTTTATTTTCTAACTGAAGCGCATTAACATATTGCGTATATAAATATATAATGGCAAAGACCTCGAAATCCATCACATTCTATTTTGCTTTTGTATCAAGCTGTTGTGACACTTTTGAAATTGGATTTGACTGCTCATCGTCATCAGAAGTCAATATCTATTTGCTTCCAATCGTACTTTCCAAAATGTGTCTGAACTTCTGTGTCAGTTTTTATAATGACTTACCCCATTCCTTTAGGAAATACTAGTAACATTAGCAGTGTTCCGTTAAGGCCGTAGGTCGCGAAATTGGCGCAGAATCTCAAAATATTGGCGCAAGGGGTTCCCAAAACAAAAAGGCAAAAAATAGGGTTTTAGTTATACACAAAATTCACTTCTTTCATTTTATTCAGATTATATTCAAAATTACTCTAATTTTTTAGGTGATCTTTCCAAAATAGGCAATGGCGAGATGTATTTTTCTTTCTTTTATGTCACATTTGTGTATATTTTTGATAATTGTTTGTTGTACTTGAATTTTAGAAGAAAAACAACTAAGTGTATCAAAACTTAGACTTACAAACGTGAGCCCTGGCTTTGATATACCCCACAGAGAAATTAATAGACTTAAATCTTTGACAACTTAGCCAGAGCGTTGCACTTTGATTAAGACTATCCCCTAATATAAATCAATCAGTCTCACAATAAAATACCGATGTTGCGTCAGCCATTTTTTATCATTAAGGTTTCTTCAAAAATATTTCTATAACACACAGCATGATTCGTCCGTCACCAAATGAAAAAGTATTTTTACAGTAGTGACTGTTGTTTTTTGAATATTTTCAAATACAATCGACGTGCCTTTAAGCTGTTAATATTATAGTATTAAAAACAAAGCTTGTTGTTGATGAGTATGTCTGATCTCTCTGTCTAGCAAGTGTTTTTGCTGAGCTCATATCAAAATAGTAACTAACAATTGAATCATGTGATGTGGGTTTTCACCCACCAACTGTCTGTTGTAAATTACTAAGAGGAAAACAAAATAATCTGTTTTAATTCAAAACCCATTCTGTTTAGCAAGGATTATATTTAATGGCATTTTCAGTTATCTTTTAATGCAGAAAAAATGCATTATTATATAACTCCAATAAAAACAACTCTACTTTTTTAATATCACATTTCCAAATTGTTAGTCTATTGATTATAAAACATTTTATTGAACTTTGTGGTAATATCAAAACTATAATATCGTTATTTTTTGTAATTTAGACATTGCATTCTTAACTTTGTTCAGTACTACTTTCATACTTTGTGTAGCTTCTGTCGCTTGTTTTATTTAACAATTTTGTAGCTTTGCAGCTTTCTCGCACGGCAAAATCCTACTCGATTAAGTCAATTTTATTCAATGTTGAACAATAATCTCTCATATTTGTGTGGGATTTAACTCAATAAAACAAGTTGAAAGCTTATTACACATTAGAAGAAAATACTAGTATGACCGGGCACTTTTAATAAGAGGAAAATTGATCTTCATAACAAAGTTTTAACTACATACATTTAAAGAACAATATTGGCCGAATGAACATCCTACAGCTAACAGTAAAACGATAAATGTTTGAAATCATATAACCAATTGCCTATTTGTAGAACAACAAGCGTAGGATTTAAGTTTGTTCAACTCGAACAAGCCGTAAATTAAGAAATTTAAGTGTTTACATGTGATTCTGCAAATAATTTTTTGTAGATTTTTTGTAGATTTTTACAATCTATTGATGACTTCAACTATTAATTCAAAACAATAGCTCGAAATAAGTCACATTACATTGAGCTTGCCCATATCACCATAGACCTTATGTTATATTATCAATGTCTGACAATTTTTGTTTTTGTATCTTTTATGCTTACTTTGCTCTTGGAATCACTTTACAAAAAATGTAAGAAGCGTTTTTTTATAATCTAACTGTTATATTAATAATCTTAACATATAAAATGTCTTATTGCTTTTTCTATTGCAAATGCAGCGAAACCCCAGAGCATCGTATTTTTTGTCAACAACTATATTTATGTTTATATCCGTCCTGTATCAGCAGGCTGTACTTTAGAGGCCAGGGTATTACTAAAAAGGAGAATTTACAGAATTTTTCATGAAACGTTTTTATCTTAATCTTGTCAAAGACTATAATTTAAACACAAACAATATTCATACATGTATAACTTATGTAATGCTTATAAGTTCTTCAATATTTGCTTTAGATCTTTGCAACCGTAAAATCTGTGAACTTCATATTACCACATGCATATTTATAGGATATAGGATATGATATATCATGATAATGCCTAGTGCTTTTGTTGTCCGATTTGACAGCTTTTGATGTTAATAATCCCAGTCAGCGGATTACTGTTTCTTAACCAAATACGTAATCCATAAATGAAAGTGAGATTGACTTGCAGGAATAGTTTACGTACTTTGGAGATCCAAATCAAATAAATTTTATTTTTATTGGTTAATGTCCATAAATATGTGATGTCTGGCCCCGAAAAAGGGGACTTTGCGACTGAATACGTTTCAAGAAACTTGTGAAAACATGCAGCAAAATAAAAATAAAAAATCCAGCAGATTTTCGGTTGAATAATGCCTTGATCAATTTAACAAGAAATGCGTCGTTTTAAAGCTTAGCCTCAGAAAATTCTACAACAGATGAAATGATTAAATCAAAATTGACATCATCTACAAAGTTCCCCCCTCCCCCCTTTCGGGTGAGAAATCACGTATGTCCAGATCCGATATTGTGTAGATTAGTTTAACTCAATTGTTTCTATAATAAATGGTCATGACTGTCTTGATGAAAGCATTAACAACTCATATCGATTGTGGTTTATTTATGTTTGTTGGTTGGTTTGTTGGTTGGCATATTTCTTCTGGTTTTATTTAATGTGTTTGTTTTCCTCGTTTGATTTACAGCTAGTCTCAATATTAATGCAACGAGCAAATAAAAATATTACAAATAGTTGCAAAAAGATAAAATCATAGTAATATTTGTTTTTCAAATGTGGAGTAATTACTCTATAACATGTTTTTTGTCCTGTTTAATTTTACCACTCTGGTCCAAAGATATGAAGAATTTAATAATGCCCTTTTAATCTACTTTGGTGCGATTTGTTAGTTTGGACTTCCAGCTAAAGAAATGCAAAATGGGGAGAATATGACTATACTCTGCAACCAAGTAGGAAACAATCAATCCTAAAAAATCTTACCTAACCTATACCTAACATAAATTGATATTTTAAGTTCATCTTTAACTGAAACATGTCAAAATGTTCAAATTTAAGTTCGGATCTTCATGTTACTCTCATATTATTTGAATATGTTACCTCTGGTTAGACAATCGGGTAGTTTAGGATACAATTTCTACCAAAATAGTCGAACAAAGTATCAAAATGAAAGATGTCAACCAATAAATATGTTATTCACAAGTTTTTAACAAAAAACAAGGAAAAAACTGAAGACAAAGAAGTTTAATAACTCAAGTAAGTTAGTGATTCATCTGGCCCGTCAAGGGGACACAACATGTTGACTTAACCGCTTAATATCAGCATATCCTTATTAAGTTTAATCCTTATATCATTAAATGAGTTCAAGGGATGCTTCTCCTAATCATGTGATGTTTTAAGCAATTTCCATTTAACATGTACAAATCAGATTATCAAGATGTTTCGGGTCTTTACAAAATGTGCAATAACTTTTATTTCAGAGATCCAAATTAAACAAAACAAAAATCTTGTAAAAGCCAATGGTCTACTCTATCATATTATTATGCCATGTGTTCGAAATTTAGCTCTGAAAAAGAAAAGTTCCAAGTTCGTTGCGTTTTTATTGGGACACCCTGTAGTTTGTAATACAAATAGTATTGTATCATAGATTCTTTTAACTTCGACAAGATAGTAAAATAGAACTTCTGTTTGTGTCCAAATATTTTTCCCATGTTTGAGTTATTCAATTCACCGAAAATAAAATTAATGGCTGAACGAATGTACTATGATTAGAGAATAAAAGATAAGCTTTTTTGTTTTGCCTGTCATCTATCGTCTCATAATGGATGGGCGTACATTATTTTGAGTAATGGGTGCCCCCGCAGGGGGTGCCCATTACGAAAATATAATGTACGCCCATCCATTATGAGACGATAGATGACAGGCAAAACAATAAATCGCCATCTTTTATTCTCATTCTTGGTAACAAATTTGAGTCATTTATAAACCAAAAACGATGTAAATTATTGTCAAAAACTATAAACATTATCATTGGAAAAATGTACACCCCTATTCAAACATGAAATATTCCAAACCCAGTAAAGCTGTTCGCGCCGGATGTGTGCGTATACCTGCATCGCGCCGTAATTTTGAACGCGCGGCTCCACTGCGTTTCACGCTGAACGCACTGTCATCTATCGTCTCATAATGGATGGCCAAAATTCCTTATTAGGAAGTAAAGTGGGTACCAACGGGTGGGAAATACCTTTGTCACTTAAGTGTTAACATGAAAGTGTTGTCAATAAATTATAGGTCTATAAAGATGTTTCATATTGACAAATTTACATCCAAAACTGTTCAAACAACCTCGTTAGAGTTAAGTTTTAATAGGACAATTATCCTGTTTGCAGAGAGAGTTTGTTATAGCAAAATCTTGTCCTGTCTATATAATCCCTGTGCGTTGATTGAATCCAGCAAAAATACCGTATTCTTTGCAGATTTGCATTAATGATATAAAGCAATTGATATGAAAATATACAAAGTGGATTTTATTGGCAAGGTAACTAGACACGGATTTGTTGCCGAGTATTAGTATACTATTTCACTATTAGTATACTATTTTTGATATAATTAGGTGGTACCTCCCATTTTTTTTTATCAAAATGACCGCAAAGAACGTAAAGAGATTACCCAAGAGCCTGGGGTCTTATGATTTTACGTAGTAATGATTCGGGGGAAAACCCTTAGGGGGAGTTGTACCCCCCCCCCCTCTACCCAGGCTATAACCCCCTATGATTTTAGTGTTGCTATTTATAAATAGGAATGGTCCTCCCCTATCCAACGATACAACAAACATAAAAATCGTCATAAATTTCGTCCAGATCGGAAAATCGGGATTTGGCAAAAATGACCACAAAAAATAAAGATTTCGCTATAAAAGTTCTAATGAAATGATAATGACATCCCTCACCTTAGGTAGTACCCCCTAATATTCATCAAAATGACCGCAGATGGATGTAAAAGAGATTACTCAAATGCCTGGGATCGGTTGCTTTTGCGTTTTAATGCAGCGGGGAAAAGCTTAGAGTGGTTGCAATACCCCCCCCCCCCTGGGTAGACGAGGGTTAAAGTAACAGAATCCTGTCTCAGATTAGTGCAGAAATTGTTTTAATTGGAAAGTTTCAAGCCAAAACTGTCATATATAAAAATTAATAGAAAAATCCGAGAGGCAACCATATTTATTTGTACCAAAAAATCAGGATCAATTTGATGAAAGGACAATAGCTAAAATTTGATTAAATGTAATTGAAAGGCAATAAAGACAGACGGTACAAATAACACCATTTGAATCATCATCCCAAAGATATATCACTTAAATGACAATTCATTAGATACCTACACTGCAACTTATGGAGATAACATCATGAATAAATCTAAACTCAAAGAGTTATGTCATCTCCAATCACCCCAGTTGGATGGTTGTAGTGACATTCTATCAATATTGCCCCCTCCCCCTTCTCTCTCTCTCTCTCTCTCTCTTTCTCTCTCTCTCTGTATATGCGTTCCTTTGTTATCACCTGCTTAGATCATTTTCACCATGGAAAATATAAGTTGGTACCATTACTTTACTCAATAGTATCTGATTGCGTAGGATTTTTACGCAGGGATGTCTTACTATTACACTTTGTTTTAACTTCGAAAAATCCTGAGGCATCATGTCATTTTTATCAAAAACAATATGTTACTATCCTTCCGAACTGTCAAATCGGTCAAACATCAAAGCATGCATATCAAATAAATCAAACGAATGGATCTGTCTGGAATTTGACGCTTTTGACAGTGAATGAACATATTTGTTTCTTCTTTCGGATATTCTTGTAAAGTACATTCAGGTCTAGAAATATCATTTACTAGTCCATCTAAAAAATAATATGTGATCAATTAGGTCAAAAAAAGAAACGAGTTCGTTTCTGGTAACCCGCGCGCATTTCTGTTAAGTTACATATTCCCGCATTATTTTTTTTTTTTTCATATTTCGTATTTTGTTCTAGTGTGAATTCTGTAAAAAGCTTACTGGAGGCTTGCATAAAAAAATTAATTACAATTAATCGTTCATATGTGAGAGCCAGCGAAATATTTAGCGCTTCTAAGAAAGCCTAGTGGTTCGAAACTATGGTCCACAACCATATTACCCGCTTACAATTATATATACAACGGTCGAACAAGCACGAATATATATGCTGCCTCTCGAGATAAAATTTTGGTCAAATTAATATGAATGCATGAGTGTTAATGTTCGTGGCTTTACAGTCCGAATATCAGCTAATCAAGTTAGTATTATTTGTAAAAAAAAGGAAGAAAAAAAAAAGAAAAATAGCATATATATCACATCGTATTTTTCAAGCATGTTACCAGAAACAAACTGTTTTTGGCCTTATCTCAAATGTTTTAAACATATTGTTTTCAAGTACGTATCCTATTTTCAAAGAATTTACTGTTATTTAAAAGTAAACAGATTATCAGCATGTACACGATCTATAAAAGCGTTCCCGTTTTTCTAAGACATAAGAGAAACAGATGGTTTTATTATGCTCAAAATACTGTCAAAGCAATAACAATGCCCGAGGATGATACTAGAGGTGCACGTGTCATAAACGAATACCGTATCTGATATTCAAATATCATTGCTATGAATTTGGGTTTCCTTTCATAACCCGTTTATTATTTGTTTTTGGTCTGAATAAATAAAAAAAAATAGTTTTAAAATAGTATTCTGATTATTTCTGAATAAAAAGAATGTCTACATCTGTAATCTGTAATCTTTATTTCCATTCAAAAAGGTGACAACACATCAAAATAACAGCAAAATAAAAACACAAATAGAGGAGTAGACCGGAAAGCCAATAAGCCAGAAAATAGCCTACCCCTTGCAACAAAAAACCTACAAATCCGAACGAACAAACAAGACAGGCACAAGGATACCAATGAACTCGAAAGAAAGATAAAAAAGGGCCAGAAATAACTTTATCATGAATGCAGTTAAAAATAAAAGATTCTTTAGGTTTATTGCGAAATTGTTTGATTAATATAGATTCTTTAATATTTTTTGGAAACGAGTTCCAAAGAATGGGACCAGTTGTGCGGATAGCACGATCTGAAAATGATTTCTTATTTTTTGTGATATTCAAATTGTTGACATGTCTTGTTTGATGGTCATGGATCTGACTACGTTTGGAGAAGATATTTTTGAAGGAAGCTGGTAAATCGTTGAAAGCAAATCTGAACATAAATACACCAAGTTCCATTTTATAAATATCATTTACAGTAATAGATTGTTCTAATTGCCCATTTCTGCAACTTTATCAATTTGTCAAGATATGTTTTATGTGCACTTCCCCAAATAAGAATTCCGTAGCTTAGATATGGCAATACAAGAGCACAATATAATGAGCGGAGTATTCTTAATAGTAATGAGTGCTTCAGTTTGTTGATGACACCAATATTCCTTGAAATTGTCTTGGATGTACATTCAATATGTTTTTTCCATTGTAACAATAATGATTATTTTTTGTAAAATTCAGATATTTTTATAACTTATTATATCGTTTTCTAAATCAAATAATGATTTGAGACGCAAAAAATAAATTTCAAATAATCTTAATAAATAATGATTGACCCTAGGCGATAGACCCAAGCCCCGAGTAGTCATAATTATCTTGTTATCACATCATACTCTAATGTGTTATCATAGTAAAAAGTTAATATCTATTGACGTTTAAATTGGACTGTGTTTGGGCACATTTATTTGATACATTACAGTATCATTTACTTTGAAAGGTAGAGTATTAAAGATAAATGATTTCCGACTGGTCAAAAAAAGAAAGTCAGACTTTCCCAATTATGAAAATAGAAATACTTTCGTCTGCAACTTTGGGGACTCAAATCATACCGTTTTGCGTTGGTTAGGCGGTGGTTAGCCATGCATTACAAAGCAAGGGAGATTCCACATTTGGCCAAGTGGGAAGACTTGAAATCGAGAGAGTAATCAATTCGTGAAATGCACATTAACATTTAAAATGTCTGAACAAGAAAACATGAACCAAAGTGAGTTTCTCAATGTTTTAACAAGATCAAAGACTTTAATCAGACAGATTTAAACCCCTTAAGAAGATAAAATATTTTATTGCTGTAGTATGCTTAATGTCTTTGTATTTTACCATAAGAACAACCGTTACACCTTTGTAGGTTTTATAGTGGTAAAAACATAAATGGATAAGTTTTTTGACAAGTTTTCAAAAATACGTTCCCGTTCTAGTGTGAATACGGCGTGTATTCACACTGATTATTATGTAATTTTGTTGAACCCGATAATGAATTGTTGTTTAACAACAATCGAAAAATATATATTAAATATCATTCAGCTTTAATTGCTTGCAACCATCCTGAATTTAAAATTGTCGCATCTCATACAGGAGAGTATGACTGTAATTTATCTGTCAGCATTGCATTTCTTGTAAACAAGAATCATAACAATACTTTATTCACCGAAGTCAATGATTCATTATTGCAAGAAATAAAATATCCTCAAACACACTCAAGTTTAAACGTCATTAGATACAATGATTACTTTGAAAGAAAACGTTTATACCGAAACATGGCACGAGCTGAAAAGACGATATTATTTCATTTGGGTGTGAGCCCGGGGTGTGAGTTTTCATGGAGTGGACCTTTAGGATTTCCAACAGATTTTAAACTAATTTAAGTGGTTTAAAAATGACAAGACAAGTATTTTTGTAGGTGTGTTATGGTTTATTGTTTTTAGGGTTTTTTTTTTTCATTTTGAAATATTATGTGGACCTTTTTGAAAATTATTATCAAGTTTGATGCATGCCTCTCTGGTTACGGGCTTGCCACACATACATTAACAATCATTTATACATACAGGAAATTAAAAACAACTCGTTGTCTTTATGTGTCGGTGCAACCATATGTTCAAAATTTATAAACAAAATAAAAAACAAAAGCATGAAAACATCCTTGAAAGATATAAGTTTCAAATCCGAATACAACCTATCCTTTTAATTAGGCGAAAAAATACATTACTTTATAAATATGAATCGAAAATTCTTCAATATTGCACGAGTAGTTGAGTCTCGAATGTGCACCCGGAAATGTGCAAACCTTATGACTTTATTATCAAAAATTGTTGCTATCGAACAGATTTGTCCCAGCAAGTGTTTTTGAAGTAATAATCTTGTTTCTACCCACCACTTAAAGTTTTGGTAACATGATATTTGTATATAACTATTGCTTCATTCAGCTTGACCGACGGTTGACCAAGACTGGCTGGTACAACTTTGATGAATGATTTAATGTGACAAATAAGTAGAAATTAAAAATAGAAAAAAGTCTCAGTCAGAGTTAAGTTTCAAATACGCGTATTCCACTTCAGCAAAATACAACATCTGGAAACAGAAAAACCTCTGTGTGTTTTGAAAACAGTGATTTTCATTACAAAATCTAGCGCTACGCATCTCTGAAAGCTTCTAAATTTACCTCGGTCGCCGTATATCTAAGAATGTGAAGTTGCAATTCTAAGTTACCAACATTTCTGTCAAACATTTGACGAAATATTTTGTGTATGGTATGTTTTAAGCAATGAAACCGTAGGAAAGAATATGCATCTTTTAATGTTCCTTTCAAAGAACAATTCTATCGACAATAGTAATGCTCCAAAGGGTATAAAGCATCACCTTATGATTACAACAAATGATAATTTAAAAGAAACGTACAATGCAAACGTACAAAAGCAGTTGTGCTATCACCAGATGGTGAAACTGAGGCTTTCGAGATATTAGCAGGAGTGCTACAGGGCGATACTTTAGCACCTTACTTGTTCATCATTGTGCTAGATTATGTGATGAGAATGGCAATCAGAGAAGACAAGGACATGCTGGGCTTTACAGTAACACCTCGAAGAAGTCGAAGGCACCCTGCAGAAGTCATTACCGACCTAGATTTCGCAGATGACATTGCCTTGCTATCCGACACATTACAACAAGCTCAAGAACTGCTGACCAGAGTTGAGGATGCTGCTGCAACAGTTGGTCTTAGGATGAATGCTTCAAAAACCAAATTCATGGCATATAACATCAAGACTGATGTTGCACTGTCCACAATAGAGGGACGTCAACTAGACCAGGTCCAAGACTTTCAATACCTGGGCTCTTGGGTAGATGAGTCGAAAAGGATTTTCATGTACGAAAAGCCCTCGCATGGAAAGCTTGTAACAAAATGCGCCTTCTCTGGAAATCCAATCTATCAGACTTGTTAAAGATCAGCTTCTTCCGTGCAGCCGTAGAAAGTATTCTGTTGTATGGCTCAGAAGGGTGGACACTGACAGAAAGACTTGAAGCCCGGTTAGATGGGTGCTACACCAGACTATTAATGATGGTTCAAAACCTCAACTGGAGAGATCATCCTACCAGGGAGGTAATATACGGTGATTTACCAAAACTATCAGAAATAGTGAGAGGTCGCCGCCTAAACTTTGCTGCTCACTGTGCTAGACGGCTTGAAGAACCAGTGTCTGGACTAGTGTTCTGGACGCCCACCCAAGGGACACGTGCACAGGGAAGACCAAGGCTGACCTACCCAGTACTTCTTACACAGGATGCTGGCATTGATAAAAACGAACTTCTCAAACTCATGCTAAACAGACAGCAGTGGAGAAAATTCATCATGGCTTCCGACCGCGGTCGACATAGATAGATAGATAGATAGACAATGCAACTCTAACCTGTATGTATTATATATTGTATTATATATCATATTACCACTTTTTGTACCTTGTACCTTAATAATATTTGATTCATTATCACCAAAAAGTTGATATCTTTACTACAAGTAGTATCTTCATCCAGATGTCAGTGATTATGTTATTTTCGTATGAAAGTCTTATTGCATTCTGCTATTACCATTGAAGACCCCGGGGCAATAACCCATACATGTCAAAACAATATGTTATCATCCTTCCGGTGTCAATCTTACACTGCACTGCAAAATCGGTCAAACATCAAAAAACATGAATATCAAATAAATATAACGGGTTGCTCTGTCTGGAATTTGATGCGTTTGACATTGAAGAAAGGTTGATATTTTTCTTCTGCCATCTCAAATTAAATTGAGGATACATTATTCAGGTATTGAACATCCAAATCGAGGAATATAATGATACTAGCTGCTTATAAAACGGTGAGAAAAACGGGCATAAATTTATTCAAAAATAATTTGTTCAATCCTTCTTTAAAGTATATAGGCATATTATGCATTTTATATAGCTATACAAAAGCGTCCTAGATTTGAAGTCTAAAACATCAGGCAAAACATATGGTTTTATTATGCTAAATATTATCAAAACAAAAACAATGCCTGAAGATGGTATTTATAAATGTTTTCTGTAAATGTTTAAGAACTAAGTGGCTTAAATGCATTATGTTCAAAAGTATGTAAATTTTGACTGAATTATAAAAACTCATGAACTTTAAATTCATACACTGTATGAAGAGCCGATATCAATTACCTTTTTTTAATTCTGCTTGTTTTTCTTCAATTTAAAGTCTTATAGGCAATATATATTTTCCAAATTTCATCAATCTGAGTTTTCATACTTTTGCTGGCGGAATCGACTAAACTGACGTCTTTTTATCTTCTAAAACAAAATTGATATAGGGGTTGAAATTCGTATGTTTAAAAAGGCTCAAAATTGTTGATTTTTATAGAAAATACCATATAATGCATCATTAGCAAAAATTTACTCACTCAAAAGTTCCATACACACGTTCCCGATTTGCATTTGGGTTCAAAGTCATATTTATTGGCAGGTCACGTTAATAAAAACAAATATCGTAACCAGGATTGTGTAATATCAATCGTCAGATCGGGAAATTACATTGCTCAATATAAGCTCATTTACATATGACGTCAATGCACACTGCATGCAGTTATCTGTGAGCCATTCACAACTAAGCTTTATAGGTTAAAAATTGCAAATTTGCAGACTGAATATTAATAAACACTCTTTCGTACAAACACCGCAAGACGTTCATACGAAAGGTTACCAAGTGGTAAAAAAGTGACTGTTCGTACGAACGCCATAATGCTATTTAAGAAATATACGATGTAACAAAATATTATTTAAAAACAGTCGGAAATGGTACTTTT
>JXSR01S025114.1:45806-55997 GCA_000969725.1 Ophiothrix spiculata
AATTTTCAATTCAACCAAATTCATAATAAATAAGTTAAGATCATCTTGACTTTAAGATAAGATGATCTTAATGAAAGTTGAATCTTAAAGATAAGATGATTTGGAAGTTTAAAATGATCTTAACTTTGTCGTCTGCACTTAAAATGAATGGTATTCCATTTTTGAGCATTTTCAAATTATAATTATCATGATTTATTCATAGGTAGGAACTTTTGATGTTGAGATTACGATCTATTTCTGAATTTAAGCACATCACAAATCGTTCGATATTAATAAAAATTAGCTGCGGTTGCACTCGAGCTCACTCGATCCTCGGGCTCGATGTCAACGGTAACATGGTCTGTAAAGTCATCGCACGAACTAGTTGTTGTTCCCTTCTCTCGTTCCTCAGTGTGACAATTGTGTACAGAAATGGATTGACCGAGGAGTTAATTGGGAGAACAAAGGTAACAATCCACGCATATAATGTTGGTGAAACTATTATAGCCCCTGCTTGAACCAAAATTGAAATAAATATAATTGGCAGCCAACAGCAAAGATCCGTTATTACGATAACGGCCATCTTGGATGCTAGTTTAATTTCTTCGTCTTCTTGGTGTGGTCTGCGAACTTGCAGTCTTGATTTTCTTGACGCTCTGAAGATTTGAACGTAGCAGAATGTTACAATAAAACAACATATCAGATTGTAGCATATGTAAATAGCGATAGAGAAATACATACTGGACGCATATCCTGAAACACGTACCTGTTCTGACAACAGGATATTGGTATAGCTACTCCCCATTGTCAATGAAACATTTGTACTTTTTGTAATGGTTCTTCTAGTCATTGGTAACGCAATACAAACGTGAGAAAGTTGATAGAAGTTTGAGTCCTTGTCGGAAATACTCATTGATAAAATGCACAAAAATATAACAAAAATTAAAATAAACAAAGAGATCAGTTTTGTTCGATTTGTTGTAAGTCTGTATGTACTAAATGGCTTAGTTACTCCCATCCACCTATCTATACTTATTAGCATGACAAATGTGATAGAAGCCTCACTCGACAATAATGCTATTGCACCAGCAACTTTGCAAGACAAACTATGACGCCAGTCTTGGGCATGCGATGAGAACGACTCTCCAAAGTATAAATCTGCTGAAGTAATTCCAAGCATGTAGACGCCCATTAGCAAGTCAGAAGCTGATAAACTTGCAATCAGAAATGACTGTACTCTTCCACCGTGTTTTCGATGGTTCTTATGACGCCAATAGATGACAAATGAATTAGCTAAAATGGCGGATATACCAAGGATCCACATAAAGGAGGTAAGAGTTGTGTGATAGAGAAGCCGTTCACATGTAAGAAAAACTGGTCGCGGGTAAAACGGTATGCACGCATTCTTGTGCGTAACATAACAACATGAAGAGTGTTCATCTACAAAAATCCGCGTATTATTTCCCAATCCATCAAAATCTTTATGTGATATCCACTTCAATGGATTATTTCGCAAGTCGACGGATTCTAAATATTTACATGAAGAAAATACTTTCTTGGGCAATGTATTGATATTATTGTTCTGCAGGGTAATTATTTGTAGTCTGCTGAATTCGGAACACAAATCAGTTGGGAGATGTGTTACTTCGCTATTGTTCAGGAATATTACACGAAGACTACCAAGTCCAGTTAACAGTCCTTCTGGGAGAGTCCGAATCATGTTATTGTCTAAAAACAATTTTGTAAGCTTGGATAGATTCATAAATGTCCCGGCTTCTATTTTCAACACATTGCTTGAGTGTAAAGATATTGCTTCTAGATTTAACATTCTTTGAAATGTATCATTTTTGATTTCGATAAAGTTGTTTTGTGCGAGAAAGATTGATTTTAATCTTGGTAGATCTTGACTGAGTAAACTGGTCAAAGAATTATTTTGAAGAGAAAGCACATTTAATGCTTTAAGTGTGCTCAAACTATGAGGTTTAATAAACGTAATAAGATTATTTCCAAGTTGCAATGATTTCAAGTTTTTTAGTCCCGTAAATGCATGTAGCCTAATGTTAATTATATAATTACCAAACAAATTAAGACTAGTCAATGACACTAAATCTCGAAACAGATAATTGTTTAAATCAGATATACAATTTTCGCTTAACATTAAACCGTTTAATTTCTTTAAACCATCTAAAGCACCTAGTTTTATTTCCGATATATGGCATGCTCTAAGCGACATGTTTTCTAAATTAATCAGGTCTTGCAGTACTCCTGAGTGCAAGTTTTCTTGGAGATTGAGAACAATCAGGTCTGATAGACCGTTAAAACATCCGGCTTTTAGAGTTGTTATTCCATTTCTGCTCATGTGCAGCCTTCTTACCGAGTTAACCGACCGGAATGCATCAGTTTTTAATTCAGTTATTCCGCTATCACTCCAAATAAGTATTGAATAGTCTTTAGGATACACAATCAAGTAGTAATACGTTTTATTTCCACATGACATAAGCATTCTCTTGTCAGATAATGAACATTTGCAACCGAAAACACATCTGAAGTCACATTTTAAGCCTTTATCACTTGCAAAGCACTGAATCGTCGATGTAAATAGCTCTAAACGGCAAATGCCATCGAAGTTACACTGGCCAACAGAGGAACACACCCCTGATGGTATTGTGCAATTGGGTTTATTATCACGATTAAACGATGGTTCTAAACCAATTTGATAGCTTTTCTGTGATTGTGCAAACAAAGTCAAGGTCTTAAGTGCGAATCTTGTTTTACAGCTACTTTGCTGTGGAATTAGAACAACATTTTGTTTGCAGGTATCAGTTAACTCTTCCGATTCAATATAAATATATCTGTTAAATGCAGCGCTGGTCATATTTACACTTTGTATATACAAAGTGGTGTTTTCTTTCACCATTATGCTTACATTACATTGGAAATAGCTGTGATTCATGACTAAAGCCACAGTTTGTGTTTTACTTGAGAGTTCAATTTCAGCCGTAGTGCATATATCATATTCCTTTAATGGTGAGGTCTCTGATGTACAATGAAGGTAATTGGCATATATCATTATAAGAGTCATTAGTAGCATGTTGAAATGACGTCCTGCTGCCATTCTGATGATGATTTATGATGTTTTACATCAAGAGGACAACAGTAAACTCACAATTGATGTTTGTTAGATAAAAAATGATTAAATCCACGGTTTTGATGCCACAGCCAAATTCATCCAAAATCATGGCATATATAAATGTATTTGAACATCTGTAATAAAATGAAATCACCTGCAACACTGCCTTTGCATAGCTGCCATATCTCCATGTACTTTAATGTTCTTTTCAGCATTCACGATCAAAATGTGCCTGTTATTCCAATTCAGCAGGAGTTGTTTTCACAAATGATATGCAAGTATAGTAGAAAATATTGTTCATGTGTTATATAGAATCACTTCTTTCTCGTCATTGATTGCAATCACATTCTGTAAATTGCTAAGCGCAAACACGATATTAATATAAGGCGTAAAGGCACATCTGACGCCGAAATTACGTTTATTAATATAGTTTGTCACTTATCATGCTTATTTAAAATCTTATGAAGCTCTTGGTACAGTTCCCATGTGAACAAATAACGTGACTGCGTTGTATTCAATTTCTTGAAATGTTGGTAATAATTAAAGAAAATCCGCACGCACGATCAATCTTGTGCAAACCAAAAATATCCCGTTATAAGAAAACAATCTTTATATAGAATACAATTAACTTCGCTCTAACAGCTTTGATGTCAAATCTATCACAATATCACAAAATGTAACATGTAGTCTCTTTCTGACATTGTGTGAGCGTACAAACCACTAACGGGGTGTCGCAACTTGGTCCAAACCCATTTAGTCCAATGCCACTTAGTCCAATACCATGTAGTTCAGGCCCTTTTGGTCCAATGATCTGCTAACACGTAGTCTAAATTGGTTAATGATCAATGCATCATTTCAACTCATCTGAGACCCGAATATTCTTATTCTGGAGGCATCGAATTAAAAACGCGACGATGTCATGTGCAGATTCAATATTTAAATTTTCCTTGCACTTAATCAATGTATTATTGAAACACAACTTCCGCAATCGACGAAACCGTCGAAACTCACACTGCCTTTAAATCAAATTATTTTAAGAGTAGCATACAATATCCATCACAATCATGGCATATGTATCACTTGTCACTTTCTGCATCCCTACCTTATCATACCTACATGTTTAGTGAAAATGCCGATTGTTCAGTTGTGTTAAAGTGCTCCACGATTCAAAAACAACCTTTCCATCATTCCAGTTGAACAGCGAGGCTCATCATTTCCGCATAAGCAATAGAGAATTAGAAAAACAGGCATGAGCAGGAAGAACTTCTTTCTCGCCCTTTCCTTCAATCACATTCCAAGAAATGCTAAGGGCAAGCACAATATTAAGGTGTTAGCACATCGGTCGCTGAAACGACGTTAATTATCATTGATAATATAGGTAACTATAGACACTTTTGCATTAATCACATCTCTAATGCTCTTATATATTTAAGCGTTTCCTTGTGAATAAACATCGTGATTCATTCATTTTTTCTGGGACACTTTTCAAGACAATCAGCACGATCGTTCCATTGCTGATTAAATGAAGACAATCTTAAAATACCGCTTCGCAGTGGAGTATTCAATACATGAAGAAGTAAAACAGCTTTAAATCCACCGCAAAATGTTACATACAGTCTATGTCCTATATTGTGTGAGCGTATTACTAAAATGAAGAATAAATTTTTCACTGACTGCATTAACTAAACTCATAAACAGAAGGTCGGGTTATTACTAATTCAAGAGGCATCGAAATGAAAACAACTATAGGTAATGAATGAGCAGATTCAATATTTAGATTCCCCTTGCGATTCATCAGCGTAATCATGGTAATTGGAAAAAATGCACATTCGTCAGAACTGTCACCGTCCGTATTTCGGAGAACCACTCACTGACTTCGATGATCAATAGGCCTAATGATCAAGTTACTAAGTACGTGTAGCTCATCAAAATCATGTCATACAGGGTGTGCCAATAAAAACACAATATGTTGTACGAATTTTTTCTGAGAGAATTAGGCTACAGGTAATAATAAGAACTATTGAATTTTATTGCACATTATTTTATCCAAGTTTTTATTTGGTAAAATTTGGACCTTTGGTTCTCAAGTTATGACAAATTCTGTGAAACCCTTAATATTTGAAGTGGTCCGATTTCATGATCTCAATGTCATAATCAATATCAAAAGTAGGCTGCAATAAAGGCATTTAAAGCAAAGTAGCTTCATCTCCAGATGAAAAGATGTCACTTATTTGAATTAATGTTAAGTGAGTGCCAATTGAGTGAGTGCTATACTAAAAGAAAATTGAAAGTATCTAATCATGTAAAAAAGTCAGAAAGTTTTTACAAATTTACGAAATAGCAATGTTTGTTGTTATCTCTCCACAAACTCCATGTTCAAAGTTTCTAGAATCCAGAATGTCAAATTCGCTTCTAAATATATGACATTATCATGTTTTGAGGTGTCCAAGTGTGGGAAAATATTGGATCCAAAACATGATAATGATAAAATTGGATGATTTACGCCCGATATTTATTGGTCTCGCTATGAGTTTTAAAATATTGGGCTCGACTGCGTCTCGCCCAATATTTTTGCAACTCATAGCTCGACCAATAAATATGGGCTCAATCGATCCAATTTTATACCATAATGTATCTCAGTGTTTATGTGACCCTTAGTTTTCAAGTTTATTTTAATACAAAGTGTTATTTATTTGTTTTCCTCAAAGTTACAATTCTGAGTCAAACATTTATAGAAATTCATTTGGTTTTACAATAAGGGGTCAAAATACAAAAGTCATTGACTGTTTTGTTTTTTTAAAGTTGATGCTGACTGAAGTACCACAGTTAAACGTAGTTCGTTATTGATAATAATTCTTTCTTTAAATTGATCACCTCTTTGGTTTTCAATAGAAGTAATTAATGAACAATCCTTTTTAAGCTACACAAATTGTAAAATGAATTAAATTAGTTTAAAGTTGTTCATTTCTGGGATGATATCACCCTATAGCTCGATTAACAGACTTCATCCGATTTTCACATATCGGACAAGATTGAAATTTGGGCTCCATTTTCTATTCGCTGTATCTCCGGACAGGAATGTCCGAATTGAATGAAACAATAAGCATAATGGGCTATTCCAGAAAATAATGTATCCCCCCTATAGAGGACATTGGATTTCCATACTTTTTTCCTCTTAAATTTGGCTTGGAATTCCATACTTTTTTCACAAGATCTGTCTTTACTTTCTATATACTTTTTTCAGGGGATCGTCAAGGAAGAAGCTTTGTTTTAATATTAATGGTCATTTGATGACAAAATTTGCTCGCTTATATTTATAATATTTTTGTTTTCCAACCTTGCGTTTTTATTGGCACACACTGTATATCTGCAACACTATATCCTTTGCATCTTACTCCTATCATATCAATGTTCAGTAGCTCTCGTTGTCCATTGTTTTAGTGTTCTGCGATTTAAAACAACAACTTTGTCATTCCAATTGAACAGCTCTTCCTTTCCGTAAAAACAATATAGAAATGGTACACATTAGACATGATCTGGAAAAAATCCTCAGCTTTCTGGTCCTTTCCCACAATCCTATTTAATTCAATCCAAACGCGAACACAATATAAGGTGTTGTTACGTCTTTTCCTGAAATTTCGTTTAATAGAGGTAACTATAAGAATTATTATTACCAAAATCTAAAGGAACCCATGTGAAAAACCAATGTGATTATTTAAGTATCCATTTTCTTTTGTCCAATTTGTTTGTAATAATTCAAGACAATCCGTATGGTCGATCCACTGCAATCTAAAATTCTCCAAATATAGGAAAGCAACCGTAAAATACAATTTTACTGTGAAATATTCAACACATGATGACAAATAACAGCTTCGACAATTATCTATACCGCGAAATGAAGCGCACAATGCATTGTATGAATTGAAAAAAACACCGTACAGTCGAAACTGGTTTATCACCAAATCCATCAGTTGAAAGTCGCCGTTATAGTGAGAGAGTCCGTCGAAAGGAATAACTATGACGTAATGCGCAGATTAAACATTAAGGTTTCCATTTCAATTTATCAACGGAAAAAAAACAACAGATTGGCATTCGACGAAATAACCACCCGTAATTCTGTATATTATTATACTCACAATGTTAACATCCACTATATAATCACGGCTTATCACTCTATATGTATTCACCGTATGTTTAGCAAAATATTGTTGATTTTTCCTTTTTTATTATACTGATGATTTGTACAACATCTTCAAATCAGTCAATTTAATAACAAGGCTCTCCTGAACTCCGCAAAGCAATATTATATATGATGGCTCACCCCGAAAGGGGGGACTTTGCAGATGATATCAATTTTGATTTTTTTCATTTCATCTGTTGCAGCATTTTCTATGCTAAAAAAATGACACCTTACTTGTTGAAATTGATCAAGGCAATCAAATTTTACAACAGAAAATCTGCTAGAAATTCTTATTATTTTCTTTATTTTTGCGGCCTATTTTCACATGTTCCTTGAAAAGTGTTCTGTCGCAAAGTCCTGCTTTTCAGGGTGACTCATCACATATAGAGAATAATTCAGGCTTGAACGAAAGAATTACTTCTTTCCTAGGCTTAACCTTTTCAACAATCATGTTCCATAATCATAATGCCAAAACCCAGGTACAATATTTGTGACTATAATACGCAAATGAAGTTTTGAATTATTTTTTCGTGAGTATAACCCGGGGGCCGCTCGATGAAGAAAGTGATATGCATGCTCGTCAGAGCACATCAAAATCGGACCCTAAATGTCGAAATCATGCATAGCAAATTCCAACCCTTAATGTCGTAAAATATTCAAAATATAAAGTCGCGATGTCTTAATAGAGGGTTTGCACGACGCCCATTTTCGCCGCCATCTTGGTGCCCTTGGTGGGCGCGGAGTACTTTGTGAAGTAAACAAGACATCAGAATCGGCTATAACTTGTGATTGACTTCAAATCATGACTTGAAAAATTGAATTAATAAATGTAATGTATATTCTTGTGATCATTAGTCGTGATCTGGTATCGTGATACTGCTAAAAGATTATAATATGACGGGACTTTTTGTTTGCCGGCCCATGAAAATGGTGTTGTGAGTACCATGTGACGTCACGTGCAAACCCTCTATACACTAAAATTGACCCCTAAATATCGTAATGGACATTTGACCCAAGTCCAAATACGTCACGACTCACGATCAATCATTACGCAATCACCCCAGTCTATATCTAAACACAGAATGACTAGCCTGCCTGAGTTCCCCCCCCCCGCAGCACGAAGCCCACACTCTCGCCTCTTAAACCACTGGAGTCGCGGGGTCGCACCCCGGTCCCGGCGCGCGGGCTGCGTGCGGTTTTTGTTTCTTCCTCCCCACCCTATGACGTGTTTGTACCATAGATTTAGTCTTAATCTATGGTTTGCACTAGTTTATTTTACCCCTTCCCCGTGAAAATGCTAAAAACGGTGGGTACTGTTAGGGTTAATGGTGTTACACACTGAAATGGACCCTCAACGGCGTAACAACGCACTATTATTTTCTGCCATAAAAAACATGAATAATACATTGGAAGCCTTTTCTGTAGTTATTTCTTAGAATTTTAGAAGTAGTATAATAGATTTTAGGTTCAGTCATAAATCACCACCATATAGCTAACGTATGCATAACGTTTGTTTTATACCCTGGTTTTATACATTGTTGTTCGCTTAAAGTACGTTCAATTCGTTCAATCCATACGGTTTGGCACACGTTCAGTTTGCGTAACTTTTGTTCGCTATGCATACGTTATGCTTTATACGTTGACGCGTGACTGACACTTTAAAGAAAAAAATAACCTGAGTAAACAACAGGCTACAAACTGGTTATGAAGGAGAGTTGTCCGAGAGAATAATTCAGAACCAAAAGCTCAAAACATGAAGACAGAGTTTTTCCCATCTCAGCTATAAGAAAATGAGGCCTCCAAGCTGGGCCCTCTCTAAATCTATGCACAATGCTATCCCAGCAAACACAAAACGTTCAGAAAACGTTCTGGTTAGGTTCTGGTTTGGTCTTTTACGTTTTCGCCTTCCAAAACGTTCTTAAAACGTTTTTGTTTAGTTATATTTCTTGGAATTTAAGAATATTTTATCAAGACGTTTAGAGAACGTTTTCTAGACGTTAGAAAATATTTCGTCATTTACCGACGTTCATAAAACGTCCTTTCCAAAACGTTTTTAAGGTCTTAGCACCAATTTCAAAATTTGATCGCAGTAAAATGCTAGTTGGCCGCCGTGCGTGATTAAAGTCCCTACGCACGCGTCAAACGTAACCGTGCGTTACTCGGGCGTGCAAGCGTTTTTGAGTCGCGGAAAGATTTTGCGCCAAAAAACAGCCTGTTGAAAATGGCCCGCTCGGCAGAAAAGTGGCAATTCAAAAATGTTGAAAGAGTCAAAGCTGGATAAATGCTCAGAAATCTTGCAGCTTACGGGGATATTATAAGTTTGAGAAAAGAGTTGGGCTTTATGAGATTGAATAAATAAATAAATGAATAAATAAACCTTTTGATTGCGAATTAGATACCAGCCAGAAATTTCCACATAATACAAGAAACAGCAATTCTAAAAACGTCCTATAGGCCTAAATAAATTGTTATGTTTACGTTTTCCGCAATTTTCCGTAATCATCGTAAAATCAGTAAAACAACGGAATTTTTTCCAGAGGTTTTAAGTGCATTACATTTTTAAGGAACTCGGAGTAAATAGGCATCCAGCGATAATGTACGGACATTTCTTACAGTGTACACACTAACAAACTAATCTGACGGCAATGATGCAAATGATCCTGGACACTTCATACCCGTTCATTTTCATCCCGAGACAGTTCATACCCGTATTTTAAGACGGTTGAAGTATTTTGGGGTATATATGTTTGAATAAATTGGAATAAAATTTGTTTTAACAATAAGAATTAATCTAAATCAAGTATCTCACATGATCCAACAAAGTTAAAATGAGCTTCAAGGCCAATTCCCTGACATAATTTTTAAATTTAAATTTGAACTTAAAAACATACCATTTCATGAT
>JXSR01S025118.1:14866-36112 GCA_000969725.1 Ophiothrix spiculata
ACACCATAATTAAGGGACAAATGATATTGTTGTAGCCCTACATGTCATTTACTGTTGATTATTTATGATAATTTGCATTTTAAAGGTTATTTTTGTCAGTTTCAGTTCAAATATGCTACTTTGGCAGCCATTTTGGCGGCCATTTTGGATTTTGAGGTCAAGTTGACTTTAAATTATAATTTTTGTCCTCCCATTGTGTTTCTCATACCAAAATTAGTGGGAATTGACACCTCAATTGTCATTTTTGGCCATCAAGTTCAAGAAATATAACTTTATTAGTTTTCCAAGATGGCGGTGGCGGCCATTTTGAAAAACGTGAAAAATTACAATGTTCCCGCCATTTTGGTGAGGTGTATAGGAGCTCATTTTTTTTGATACCACTTCCCCTTGCTAAATCCACTGAGAAACTTTGGTATGCTAAAAATGGTCAGTGAACCTCTGAAAATGACTCTACTATTACCAAAATATTTACACAAAGTGGAAAAAGGAATGCATTTAATAAATGTGATCAGGAAACAAAATAGACGACATATGAAATCGTAATTTTGAATGTAATGTTAATGCTTGGACAATAACATATATTTTGAATTTAATTGAGCAAGAATTTTTCATGTAATTAAGTGTTTATGAGTTAATTATACCAAATGCTGTAAGGGTCACTTGTAAGACATCTTTTTTGTGAGAATTCAAATAAACAACATAGATTGAATGAAAATATAAAAAATATGTATTGAAGTTTCATTAAACCTAGTGAAAATATTGTTCCCGTACCTTGACTGTATCTCCAACTTATTGTTGCTCCTAAAAATTGATTCTTTATCAAGGTAAAGATAGAAGTTTGCTGTGCAGTGAACATGGAGTTCAGATCACATTAGATGCAACAAATTGACATGTTTGACTAAGAATTCTGTATTTGACAATTCCATTTACCTCTGGCAGTGTTTACCTCTAGAATTTGTCTGATTCATCAGATGGAAATCAGATAGCAAATTGAAAGATGTGCCGTTGCTATATTCTGGTAAATCAGTGAAATGTAAAAAGAATCTGGAAAGAGCTTCATAGTACAAATAAAATGTCCTTTATTTGTTTCAATGTAGCAATTTTAGTACTAGACATAGGAAATTTATTATGTCAAACATTGTCTTGCAAGATTTTCAGCTAGTTAATATGCAGAATCCTGCTCCTCTTTGCTACATTGTATATTTTACCTGTATGTTTATCCCAGAATTGAACGAAAACAACCCATGATTGTTTTTCCTCAAATCAAAGTGCACATGCTTTTGATTTTTATTTTGAACGTGTATCAAGCCATTATAATCTAATCAACTCAGTCATGTCCTATTTCAGTGCTTCATAGTAATTTGTGAAGAGCTTTTTTAAAGTTGATACTCCTTATGCAATTTCTTAAAGAAATACAAGATTGAAGTACTCTTAAAAGTATCAGTTACATGATGTTTGTTAAAAGATAGGTTGCTGTGTTAAAGGTGTAGGTTCTTATTTTAGGATGAATATAATCTTCTTTTAACTGGTTGACCGCGACCTCTGAAATGCATTGTGCAAGGTTACAACCTTAGCTTGTGTCTTGTTTTCTCCTGAGAGGCAAAAGAAAGTATGCAACGCTGGGGATGAGACTGTTATCAAAATACAAAAGAAATGTAAAATAGATATACCAATTGATTTTACATTTTGTGCTATATCTCCAAAACATAAAGAATTTTGAGGTGAAGTTTTTGATTTATAATCAGAAAAATATGGGCTTTCATTTGGCATCAAAAAAATATACTACTTCCGGTTGAGCCCTTGGGGATGAGAATGTTATCGGAACCTACACCTTTAAAAAGGAGATGAATTGCATGAAACTTGTACTATATATAACATACATTAAATTCTGAGGGAACATTTGCTAGAGGTGCTTGTTCCAATTTTAGTAATTTAGCTTTTGGTTTCATTTTAAAGATTGCCAACTAGGCCGCCTAACTGTTGTAGTAGATTTTTATTTTTGATATTGGAAAAAGTATACTTGAGGTCTTGATATTCATTGTATGGTAGAAATAAATTTTTATTCTAATTTCTTTACGTTGTGTGGTTGCCCAGATTAAAATTCATGTCAACATCTAATTTCTTTTCTTTTGTCTATTAGGCTTCGATCACATAGAGGTTTGCGGTATACGGTATTCGCTATACGCTAATCAATTGCTATATGTTATAGGCACGGCGAGCTATACAGTTTTTTGAATAGCGCCTTCTTATGTGACATGTGACCCGGCAGCATCAAATTAACGTGTTTGATTGAATCTATACGCGTGCCCAAGTGAAATCATGCACAGTATACCCGAATAGTATAGTTCTATGTGATCGCATCCTTAGAGATTCTTTTTCAGTGAGGACATTTTCTTTTACTAAGCTACTTTAGATATTAACATTTTTATCTATTTGTTTAAGATATGTTACTTGTAACAAACGAGATGAAATTGCATAAAACTCTTACAGCGTACTATATGTGTTACATACATTAACTTAAATTGCTAGTATCCATGTCATTTAAAGACTTACTCTTAAAACCCTACCACACATTTCAGTAGGTCAAATAACTAACCAATCAAGCGCAGCATGCTTTTGAAACAGCTTTCAACTCTGTTTAACTCAGCAGTTAGCAAAGCTATCAATTGTGTGAAACAGTTTGCACTAGTAACTGACCTATTAAGGCTTATAAGTGCCTACTTGAGGTATCGTATCTGATATTTTTCTTGACGACCGTGTGAAGAAAGTGATTCATGGTCTTACAAGGAACCGAAAAGGCTTTACGAAACCTTCTGCAAAAAAGAAATGTCAAATCAAATACCTGGATTTGAAATTTATCATCTTTATGGCAGAATTTTCGTGGTGATAAACACTAAAATTTCTTTCTTTTCTCTTTTTATTACATGTCTATACCATGTTAACAACTTACTCTCTTTGTTATAAAGGTAAGTACAAAAACTTCAAACAAATTATGATCCCCCAATTAGGCTTGGCGTCCAAAGACATTCGGTCAGCCTAGTGACATTCGCTGATGATATTCACACTGACTTATTTGCTAAATCAGAGAGCGAATGTCGCTCTCATTGCTTGCGCGAATATCGTTTCAATTGATGAAAGTGAATGTCACTCGCGCATGTTATAGTGCTATCATTGTTGATTAAACAAACCGAAGAATATTTGGAGCGGTCTTCGCTTCGCTTCCTGTTGGAGTGAAGTTTTCTTGGTAGGGTGAGCGAATGTCACTCGGGTGTGCGAATTTCTTTCAAGTTGAGTGAAAACTTGTTTAATACCAGTTTTATTGACAAGTAGATTCCACTGCATAATAAGTTCCAGTCTAGATGCCTCATTTTGCAGACAACACAGGAGTCTTATCTAAAACATGACATACAATAAACCACACAAATATTGCTTTTTTAATCGATGATTCTGTAGTACGATCTGGGATATGCCTCACATTAATCCATTTTCTTTCAATATCATTACATTTTGTTGAGCTAGATAGAGTCAATATCAGGATATTTTGAAACCAGAGATTCTTAAGATTATTAATCCAGGATTCTGTATTAGTAGGATCTAAGATGTTCCTTGCATTAATCCATTCTATTTCAATGTCATTAGATGTTGTTGAACTAGACAGTCAATTTCAGAATATTGATGTTCAAGGTTACTTTCATTTAGCTATGATTATGAATTAGTTAATCATTTACCTAGAGGATTAATTGGCATACTAAGATGGAGTAATTAATTGTACTTGCAAAATATTTGAAACAACACGCACGGTTCATTAAAAGCAAGAGATTGATGCTATGATTTCAGTATTGGTATGCCAGTAGGAATTCAGCGTGCTAATGACAATATTAAAATGTGAATTTCTGACAAAATTGATATGCAGGTTTCTTGTATCCTTATTTTTATTGTAAGGTAGCAAGGGAACATCCTTGGGGAAAATTCTAAAAATTGATCAATTTTTCACTAATGTGATAAATGTCTCAGAAGATATTGGAAAGCATACCAAGTACACTATCCTATTAAAGATCTTAACCATTTCTGTTGCCATTTAGAATATATTTAGGTACCTTGGAATCTTGAAAATATGCATTCAATATTTTTAATTTGAATCTTGAGTTCAATGTTTACTCTTTTTTAAATCTAATAACTGATACTGTGCACCTAATTTGATGAATTCTTATAAACAAATTGCACATTATGTCAGCTTCATCTTCATTGTCTGATGCTTTCAACAGATGGAAATATTAAAGATAATTGATGTGTAGATTCTGCAGTATGTAATGCACACATGTTCTTTTATAAGTATGTTTTACTTTAATGTGACCTCAGCACACAAATGGTTAATTTTCTCCCAGCTCTTACTTTTCTAGGTGCCCAAAAATCCAGGGATTGC
This sequence comes from Ophiothrix spiculata, assembly GCA_000969725.1. Lineage (NCBI taxonomy): Eukaryota > Metazoa > Echinodermata > Ophiuroidea > Amphilepidida > Ophiotrichidae > Ophiothrix > Ophiothrix spiculata. The sequence continues at coordinate 19,290 of JXSR01S025118.1, forward strand.
CAAACAATAAGTAGCACCAAGTTACATTTGTTTAATGTGAAATGTCTTCATTGCATGATACTGTCTGCTGTAGATATGGTGTGCAAAATTATATGGGTCAGTGTTTGATCAAAATTCAGGAAATTATCTTGCATTGTCCATAAGCGAAAATGGGTTAGAATAAATATGCTGTAGATATTTCTTTTTGCTAAGCACAAGAAATCTATATGACATACAGACACAGTTAACAGCATTTTGATTACAATTGATGAATATAGTTTAGTTTAGTTAATACATGTCGAGTGGCAGGTCCTAATGATTATGATTTTCAACTTATTATGATGGCTAAAGACTCTGTAATTATCAAATAACCATCCATAATGATAATATAAGATGTACAAAATGAATTTTTTTGCTCTAAATAACAATTTAGATATATACATAGTTTTGATGTCAATTGTCAAGTTATTAATGTATTGTACATAAAATGTGAAACCTAACCTGCATTTGAATAAAACAAGCTATTTTATTACAATCAATTGTTCATGAAAAAACTTGTGAAATCATCTTGTCAAGTTATAATAAAAATATAAAACAGCTTTTATTAGGAATATGTCACCGTTTCATCAATTGGAAACTTGAATAGGTGACCGTAGCAACGGATGCAATAACACATACATTAATATGCTGCCACTATAGATTAGTTTTTGTTGTGAATACCATTTTTGTAATTATATCATATACCGGTAGTCATCCTAGCATAGCACATGCCACGTGGTGATGTACTTACAATGCAAGACAACGAGAGTAATTGCATCAGTGGTATAGCTTAGCCATTCCTCTTTACCCACTTGTCTACCGGCTGCTGATTTAGATATTTCTGTGCACTAGTTTTCTAGCGCTGCTTGATTTTACATAAACATTTGATGTCTTAACTGGACTTGATGTATAAGCTTAACGAGTGAATATAATTCTGAACGGCAGTATTTTTACAGGTTGCATTATTCAAAAATATTTCAATAACAATTGTGTCATCACAGTTAGTTTGCATTTTAGAAGAAGGCAAATGGACAGTTTTAGTAACCTCTCTTTGTGATAATTCCTTGAATATCTGGGGAAAATATTTGGTATTGCTTTGGATTTTAAATTGGAGATATCTGAAATGGAGATACATCAGTAAATCTTGCTCATTCTTGAATTTTTGGTAAGTGATAACTTTGTTAGTGTTTTATTACGTGTCTATTTTCATAATATTAGTATTTACTTGTAATCGGTAGTTCTATTGATTTTATGAAAAAGGAAGATATTTAATTATTAAATCATATGGATTTTGTCCTCATCAAGTATATAATATAAGTTTTTTTTAGATATGATTTGATGTTTTGGTATTTTTGAAATGTAAGTAGTTCATTTTTCCTTTTCAAATTTCAAACATTGTCATTATTAGAAGACAATTTTATAATGGACCCAAAGATCCAAAGTTATATTGGATCTATTTATATTTGATCCAAATATATATTGAATCCAAAGTTATGGATAACGTAGATCAGGAGTTATAATAAAACTGTATGGTAGAAGCACCAATGTGTATTGCTAATGTATTTATTTGGTTTTTAAGAGACTCAAAGCGCAAATTAGTACTAGTCAAAGTGCCAGATTTTGCCAGTTGAAAAGTACTGACTTAGATCCAAAGTTATATTGGATCTTTAATAATATAATAAACTACATTAAATAATATTAAAGACAAAAGTTATATTAGAAATCAAAATCAAAAATTAGAATATCAAAATCAAAAATTAAAGTGTTTGTAAAGAAGCTCTGATAGCAATACTTCAAGTTACGAACAAATATATGATGAGAAAGAATTTCAACCAATATCTCAGGAACAAAATGTGATTTAGTAGAAAATAAAACTTGCATAACATTTATTGGCTGACCATTTTATGGGATTTATGTACAGTATTTAATAGCATTCTGAAAAGTTAGATAAAGAAAATATTGCTGAAAATCTATGACCTTTGTTCGCTGAATGGCATTTTACAAAGCTACCATGGGGATGCCTGCAAGTATCTTATGTTTGCTGTAGGAGGATTTCTAAATTTGTTAATACTTTAGGATGGAATTCTGTGCACTGGATGTGTATGTGGATGATATTTTAACAGGGGTTGGTACAAATTTCATATTAAGTGAAATTCACTTTTCAAAGAAAATCAATAAACTTGAAACTTGTTCCCATTTTGCATATCTTAATAGTGTATCAATATTTATTAATAATATTTAAGCCCAATTTTTTGTGTGGTTTCTTAGTGTTTTGGTGCTCTATAGGTGTTTTTGGTGGATATTTAGGGAATTTGTGTGGACTTTTGGGGGGCTTTGACTGTAATATAAGGTTGGGGTGGCTACCCCCTCGCCCACCCCACCCCCACCCTTGCCAAGGGCCTGGGTATAAGGTTCACTTCTTGTATGATAAATCTTTGTTGTTGTGAGACTTTAAAGAAACATAGTAGATCAAAAGAAAAAACTATTTAGTGAAGTTTCATTAAACCTAGTGAAAATATTGTTCCTTACCTTGAATGTATCTCAAAGTTATTGTTGCTCCTAGAAAATTGATTCTTTTTCAAGTTAAAGATTAGAAGTTTGCTGTGCAATGAACATGAAGTTCAGAAAGATGCAACAAATTGACATGTTTGATTAAGAATTCTGTATTGACAATGCCATCTACCTCTGGCAGTGTTTACCTCTAGAATTTGTCTGATTGCATAAGAAGGAAATCGGATAGCAAATTGAAAGATATGCCGTTGTTATATTCTGGTAAATCAGTGAAATGTAAAAAGAATCTGGAAAGAGCTGCATAGTACAAGCAAAAATGTCCTTTATTTGTTACAATTCAAAATTAAGTAGCAATTTTAATACTTGACATAGGAAATTTATTATGTCAAACATTGTCTGGTAAGATTTTCAGCTATTTAATATGCAGAATCCCGCTCCTCTTTGCTGCATTATACAGGGTGAGTTAAAATAAAGTGTAATCTAATCAGTGATTTTATATAACCAGTTCCTTTTATTTTTTTGCAAAATTGTTCCTGTAAGAGATGTCATTTTTCATTAGCTTTCATAGAAAAATTATTGTGTTGAAATCAGACAAAGCATTCTAAAGTTATAGTCATTTGAGTGGAGGTACCCGATTTGAACGGCGAAAAAACTACACTATTTAGTTTTCATTCGTACTGGTAACAAAGGCTATTGTCTCTTTCAATTGTTATGATAGGAACGCTTATGGGAATTAAATAACAAGAAAACGATAGGCTGTTCAATGTGAACTGTGAAATGTTGGGTAGTGGTTTGACTCTTGAGGTAATATTCAGATCTCTCAAAAAAGCTCTTCTAATTCGGTTGTTGTTTTGTTGAATCATCCGGATCAGGATCTTCCAGAGCCTTCTTTGTTTCTGTTACGAAGAGTTGCGTGGTCTTTGGCTTATAAACAATATTTTGAATAGCTTGAGGTGATGAGACCTGGTTGGCTTCTGTAAACTACAGACAAGACAGACAGCGATCTTCAACCGGACTATGAGTCTGATGATACTTAATTGCAACAAAATGCCAGTGCCGGTTGCTACATTGTTGCACCATGATTTATCTCCTGGGATTGGTTGTCAAGACTGAAATGATATCTGCAATGACCAAAAGTACTTTGATCTTTATCAATGAATCTTCTTCAGTATCTCTGCAGAATGCAGCCCGTCAAGTTCTTCAGTGCAATCAATAGATATTACCCACTGCTTTACAGTAAAGAGTTCATGTTGAAGCAAATTTATTTGACATCAAAATTGGGTACCTTTAATTAAATGGCTGTAACTTTTGAATGCATCGGTCAATTTCAACAAATTAAAATTTTCATGAAAGCTTATTAAATTTGCTACTTATCACGTATTACTAAAGTTGATAAACACAAACAGATTTCCTGTATAATTACCCGTATGTTTATCTTAGAATTGAACAAAAAAAAAAACATGATTGTTTTTCCTCAAACCAAAGTGCACAGGCTTTTTATTTTTATTTTGAATGTGCATCAAGCCATTATATACAATTTAGTCATGTCCTATTTCAGCGCTTCATAGTTATTTGTGAAGAGCTTTTTAAAAGTTGATACTCCTTATGCAACTTCTCAATACAAGATTGAAGTACTCTTAAAAGTACAGTAACATGTTGTTTGTTAAAAGATAGGTTGCTGTTTAAAAACAGTCGCGTGCCCAAAGGGGAGACACGCCCCCCCCCCCCCCCCCCCCGGTGAGCCAGTCGGGGATCGATCTTGACAAAAAAAGAGGAGAAAAAAATCAAAAGAAAAGAGAAAAATAGTTTAAAATGTTTTAATCGTTTGAAAAACTTGCCGTCTGCTTGCGAGACCTTTTTTTTGCTTGTCACTTTTCAAAAAATTTTGAGTGCACCTTTTTTCTTTTTAGTCTTATGTCATTTGGGGGAATTTGGTGGTTGTGCCCCACCACTCAATATTTTAGCTTTTGGTTTCATTAAAAAGATTGCCAACTAGGCCGCCTTTTTAATACTGTGGCAGTAGATTTTTGAATTTTTAATATTGAAAGAGGATACTTTAGGTTTTGATATTCATTGTATGGTAGAAATAAATTTTTAAATAGCATATTCTAATTTCTTTCTTTATTAGAGATGGGACATTTTCATTTAATTGGCTATTTCACATCGTAGAATAAAGTTGACTCCTAACAGTTTTATCCAATTGCTTAAAAATTCACAAAGTTTAACAGCCCAGCCTTGTCCAGCCTTTAAAGCAAGCCATTTTAAGTGTTGATTTGTTGGGTCTGCAAATCTTGTTTGTGGTAAATATAATACAATAATTGATATCTATCTAAAGATACCTTTTCAGCACTTGAAGTATCAGAAATATGTATTAAATATTTTCATATTTTAATCACCAACTTGCATTCATTTGAAACCTTAAAATAGCTACTGCAGTCACAAGACCTTGTTTCTCTTTTTACCATGTAAGAATATCTAGCGGCATATTACTTGAATAGCTTGAAGTAAGGCTAGAGTTCTGACTGATTTAATTACAAGATGGTAATTATCTTTGTTAATGTAAGCATTGAGTGGTCAGTAATGTTAGAATTTCAAAGTTACAATTAAATTAAGAAGCATGTGTCTCACGTTTTGAATTTGATAGAATCAGAGAAATGTTCACACACAATTTGATATACAGGGGTGTTATATAGATTTGTACTGGTAACAGATGAGATAAAAAACTATAGAATACTGTATAGTGGGAAATTTTCGCGCTTTTTCGCTGTTAATCAGTCAACAGCGAATTTTAAACCCTGGGAAAATAATGTTTTTATATTGACCTCAATATGTATAAACTTGAAAACGCGAATTTAAAACCCACTGAAGTAGCCAGAACGGGATATATCGGGAAAAATTAAACCTGCAAAAATATTCCGCTATACAGTAGTTAATCATTTAATCTAATATATTGATAAAATTTGTTAGGCAAATTGGGAACATGTACTCATTAATAATTGTTGTTTGGTAATGTTATATCAATAAATCGTCATACTACTTTTATGATTATTTTAGAATATTTGAACTAAACTGCAATATCAAAAACTGTTTGTATGAATAGGCTCATTATTATGTTTACTGTAATCCTATTCTTTGCTTCTGTATTATTAATTATTTTGGGCATCTCAGATGAAATTGGTGACCAATATCAGATGACATTGGTGACAATATTCTCTGGCACGTGGGCATCCCTTGATGAAACTAAATCATCACTCCATACATTGCTATGTTAAAACTGTTGAGGGTGTATTGAAGTGATCATATTTGTGGAAGAGACTTTCTCAATTATTCAAAAATATTTTTGATTGTCATTTGGTGTTTCCATGCATTTAGTATTTTTTTAAAAATTTTAATTCTTGGTCATCATTTATTTCAATTAATACATGCTATAGTTACCACATACTTCATCTGTAATTTGTAAGTTGATGTTTTGTGTGCAACTAGACACAAACAAATGCACAGTAATACCAAATGAATTTCACTTTATGTTTGTTACAGATATGTTTTGCATGCATTAGCTTAAATTCTGATGTAATTCTGATCTAACATACGCTTTAGGTGGACAATCCATCTTGGGTTACTTTCAGAGATTGTCAGCTAGATTATATTAGATGTATAGATAATTCTCCTTTCTTGTTCTTCTGTTAGACATTCTTTCTTTAGTGTAGAAGCCATTTCTTGAACTTATCTTCTTCAAATAATATGAATAAAGTTGACATACTTAGCATTCTTCAAAATTCATCAAGCTTTAAGTGTGCGATCTTTTTTTTTTAAAGCGATACATTCTCTTAATGTTGTTTGAATTACATTGATGCCTTTTCCATTCTTCAAGTGCTAATAAATTAGAAAACATTGTATTATATTTAAATCCAAAAACTTGCATTTATTTGGAATCTTATACGGCTATAATAATTGCAGTCAAAGACCTAATTTCTCCATATAACATATAAGAATATCTAGCAGCATATTCAGTGAAAAGTTGTAGGTATAGCCAGAGTTCTGACTGATTCAATTACAAAATGGTAATTACCTTTGTAAATGCAAGCATTGATAGGTTATAAAATCTTGCATTTAGCATTAAAGCAGCAAAATGTCTGTTGGTTCGATTGAGATTTTAAAGAATTGAGATGTATTCATATGTATTCATGATATGCCTTTACATTTTATCTATCACAGACCTTTACCCGTAAAGGTCTGTGATTTTATAAAGGCAAGATATCAATTTGTTAAACACATTTTAGTATCTGGAATATTATCATTAAGTGTTGTTTTAAAAATCATTAATTTAGTGAAATATCGACTTTGTATATGATGGTCCAATATGTTTTGGATAATATATCATACAATCATATATTCAAGATTATTTTGCACTGGAGCTTGTATTACAATTTTTAGCCTTAGGCGCTGGAGCACAATTAGGCCACAACTTTGTGCGGCCAGCCGGCTGCCTGCAACCTGGCCACAGCCTTAATTTTCCAAAATATTCACCTGAAGATTATTGTAAAATATTCATTACATGTTTTGAAAGTATTAAGAGGTGCATAATCAAGCCTATGGTCACCATCTTGGAAGATTAAGGCTGCAGCCAGCCGCACAAAGTTGTGGCCTAATTGTGCTCCAGTGCCTTACAGATTTTAGACTGTCAATTTATATGATGCTTGTTTATAGATTGGAAGATTCATAGTTGAACTGAGTGATTTCTAGGTTGAATGTGCTTGTAATTCTCTGGAAAACCATACATCATGTCTCGTCCTGGCTTTTGTATTTAATTTATTTAATCAGTTTTCAATTCTACTCAAAATTGCAGTGAGATAACTTGTGACAGACTTCAGTAACTTGGGCCACTTAAATTTTGTTTAAAGTTTATTCAGCTGTGAGTTTTACATTTTTCCTAATTTCTTAGAAGTCCATTATTACCGATACTGATAAAGTAATATTGATTTTCAATGGTACTTCCATTAACTACAGTCTGCAACTATCAAAATAATCATGAATTAATTAACGGTTTACCTTGTGCATTAATTTCTACAGAGTGATTAATTATACGTAAGAAAATTATGAAATGACATGCACAGTTCATTTAAAGCAATGCAAGATATATTGATGCGATGATTCGATATTGATCAGTATGTTGATGCAATTGTGCATTTCTTACAAAGTATATTTATATCAATAAATCGTCATACTACTTTTATGATTATTTTAGAATATTTGAACTAAACTGCAATATCAAAAACTGTTTGTATGAATAGGGTCATAATTATGTTTAATGTAATCCTATTCTTTGCTGTAGATATTTTGAAACAAATTATTTTGGGCATCTCAGATGAAATTGGTGACCAATATCAGATGACATTGGTGACAATATTCTCTGGCACGTGGGCATCCCTTATGTTATATGGAGAAATTAGGTCTTTGACTGCAATTATTATAGCCGTATAAGATTCCAAATAAATGCAAGTTTTTGGATTTAAATATAATACAATGTTTTCTAATTTATTAGCACTTGAAGAATGGAAAAGGCATCAATGTAATTCAAACAACATTAAGAGAATGTATCGCTTTAAAAAAAAAAGATCGCACACTTAAAGCTTGATGAATTTTGACAATCCTGTAAGAATGCTAAGTATGTCAACTTTATTCATATTATTTGAAGAAGATAAGTTCAAGAAATGGCTTCTACACTAAAGAAAGAATGTCTAACAGAAGAACAAGAAAGGAGAATTATCTATACATCTAATATAATCTAGCTGACAATCTCTGAAAGTAACCCAAGATGGATTGTCCACCTAAAGCGTATGTTAGATCAGAATTACATCAGAATTTAAGCTAATGCATGCAAAACATATCTGTAACAAACATAAAGTGAAATTCATTTGGTATTACTGTGCATTTGTTTGTGTCTAGTTGCACACAAAACATCAACTTACAAAAGATTTTTGAATTTTTAATATTGAAAGAGGATACTTTAGGTTTTGATATTCATTGTATGGTAGAAATAAATTTTTAAATAGCATATTCTAATTTCTTTCTTTATTAGAGATGGGACATTTTCATTTAATTGGCTATTTCACATCGTAGAATAAAGTTGACTCCTAACAGTTTTATCCAATTGCTTAAAAATTCACAAAGTTTAACAGCCCAGCCTTGTCCAGCCTTTAAAGCAAGCCATTTTAAGTGTTGATTTGTTGGGTCTGCAAATCTTGTTTGTGGTAAATATAATACAATAATTGATATCTATCTAAAGATACCTTTTCAGCACTTGAAGTATCAGAAATATATATTAAATATTTTCATATTTTAATCACCAACTTGCATTCATTTGAAACTTTAAAATAGCTACTGCAGTCACAAGACCTTGTGTCTCTTTTTACCATGTAAGAATATCTAGCGGCATATTACTTGAATAGCTGAAGTAAGGCTAGAGTTCTAACTGATTTAATTAGAAGATGGTAATTATCTTTGTTAATGTAAGCATTGAGTGGTCAGTAATGTTAGAATTTCAAAGTTACAATTAAATTAAGAAGCATGTGTCTCACGTTTTGAATTTGATAGAATCAGAGAAATGTTCACACACAATTTGATATACAGGGGTGTTATATAGATTTGTACTGGTAACAGATGAGATAAAAAACTATAGAATACTGTATAGTGGGAAATTTTCGCGCTTTTTCGCTGTTAATCAGTCAACAGCGAATTTTAAACCCTGGGAAAATAATGTTTTTATATTGACCTCAATATGTATAAACTTGAAAACGCGAATTTAAAACCCACTGAAGTAGCCAGAACGGGATATATCGGGAAAAATTAAACCTGCAAAAATATTCCGCTATACAGTAGTTAATCATTTAATCTAATATATTGATAAAATTTGTTAGGCAAATTGGGAACATGTACTCATTAATAATTGTTGTTTGGTAATGTTATATCAATAAATCGTCATACTACTTTTATGATTATTTTAGAATATTTGAACTAAACTGCAATATCAAAAACTGTTTGTATGAATAGGGTCATAATTATGTTTAATGTAATCCTATTCTTTGCTGTAGATATTTTGAAACAAATTATTTTGGGCATCTCAGATGAAATTGGTGACCAATATCAGATGACATTGGTGACAATATTCTCTGGCACGTGGGCATCCCTTGATGAAACTAAATCATCACTCCATACATTGCTATGTTAAAACTGTTGAGGGTGTATTGAAGTGATCATATTTGTGGAAGAGACTTTCTCAATTATTCAAAAATATTTTTGATTGTCATTTGGTGTTTCCATGCATTTAGTATTTTTTTAAAAATTTTAATTCTTGGTCATCATTTATTTCAATTAATACATGCTATAGTTACCACATACTTCATCTGTAATTTGTAAGTTGATGTTTTGTGTGCAACTAGACACAAACAAATGCACAGTAATACCAAATGAATTTCACTTTATGTTTGTTACAGATATGTTTTGCATGCATTAGCTTAAATTCTGATCAGAATGATATTTTGCAATTTTATGGTGATTTCCAATTCTGTAAAAAGGCAATTGATCGCATGAGATGAAAGTGACACATATTTGATACCCTAAAGAACTATAGATGAGTTGACATAGGCGTTCATGCCCGGCAGTGTGCGCGGTCATATCCATTGTTCGTGCACAGGTTTTATTTAGGACACCTGCTTTCAAAATTCACGCGAAATCTAGTAGGGCTCTTGAAATGTGCAGCAATCATTTGTTGTTCCCTCATGCATATCTGTGGACTAGCTCCTTACTCGTGTTTATAGACATTAGTGTCAACTCATCTATAAAAGTCTAGTATAAATAGGTAGTATTTCAGTATTTCCCTATCAATGTCTCATTGATTAAAAGTCCTTAGAGCTGGAATTTACTGTATATTACAAAATTGTCCAGTGGCAGATTTTCATTTGTAGCCCTTGCCTCCTTAAAGTAGATATTCTCACAACATATCAATGTATGTATTTGCAGCTAGTCAACTTTCCTTCAAATCTACAGTGTTAGGGACAAAAAGGCAGATTTCCCCAATTTAGGCAATTGTATAAATATTGGATATCTATGGGACAGATAGAAACCTGTCCCAATATCTCTTTGGTGGTTTTTATACATTATCCCAACATCCCACTCTTGCTTTACATTGAACAAGTGCTTCAAAGTTTGCTAGATGCCTCCTCAGAGTCCTATCTAAAACATGAGAGACGATAAGCCCTGAATATGCAAACCCATTGCTCTCCCAGTTCTATTGTCAAGTAGATTCCATTGAACAATTTCCTCACTAGATGCCTCATTTTGCAGACACCACCAGGAGTCATATCTAAAACATGTCAGATAATAAGCTATATATATATAATTGCTGACAGGATGTTTTGTTACGCAGGTTAAGATAATACACTCTTCTTTCTTGGTCGAATTTCTATTTCCAGCATTGTTGTTATCAGTGAAAAAGAAATTAAGGAATAAAAGGATGTGCTTACTAATATGTGCAAATTGCCTAAGTTTGCAATAAATATTTGCTTTTTATAATTGCCAAATCAATTTCCAAACATTCAATATGTATTAAGATTTGTATGAATTTGTTGAACTGACATGCCTTTGGATTTTTAATCGATTATTCTGTATTGTAAAATTTGGAATATAACTCCCATTAATCCATTCCATTCAATATCATTACATTTTGTTGTACTAGACAGAGTCAATATTGTGTATGGTGCAATATTCTTTTATCTGTGTTTTAACTTTTATTGGAAGACTGAACCTTTTCATGTTGTCAATATCAATTAACATGAAAATGAATTACTTTAAAAAAATACTTTTGTTTGTAAATATCAATTATGTGATCTTATGTGCAATGCCAGTTTCTAAGTAAATGAAAGTAATTTGTTTGTGTGAAATGGGAGTGAGCACACGTGTGTGGTTTGTTAGGTGGATATAGTGCGGGTGTAGTGCGCGAGTGTATTTAGTAATGCAGTAAGTAAAAGTTAAGTGCATATAATATCGTGCAATGAGACGTCACAACTTCGCAGTTTCCTTTTATATGATTATTAACTGTATATGGTTGCTTTTTATATATATTTCAATTTTATCAAATATTTATGTTACGAATGTTTCTCTTATGAAAAAAATTCAGCTCATTATTACGAGCGTGTTACGAGCTCGTTACGAGCACGTTTATGAGCTCGTTATTATGAGCGCGTATTTGAAACAAAACGCACTCGTATTTGAAACAAAACGCACTCTTATTTGAAACGAAACGTGCTCTTATTTGAAACAATACGCGCTCGTATTTGAAACGAAACGCACTCGTATTTGAAACGAAACGCGCTCGTATTTGAAATGAAATGTGCTCGTATTTAAAACGACATGGCCTCGTATTTGAAACAAAACGTGCTCGTATTTGAAACATAACATGCTTGTATTTGAAACAAAACGCACAATTACGAGCTAGAAATACAGGCTTGTAACAAGCTTGTAAATGTTGCTTGGTTACAAGGTCGGAATTGCTCGCTTTTTTCATTGAGGGTGATATCCATTTGTCAGATCAAAAGGTCAAGGTGAAAAAAAAATTCAAATTAGTCCTCCACTGTATCTGTCATGGTTCATTTTCTTTCTACATGGATACAGATTCAAAATCACCATGAATAAAAAATTGACATCCACTATTACTACTTTCACTAACCTCTGTCTAATACCTTAGGATTTGAACCATGGACCTTTGGATTACAAGTCTGATACTCTCCCAACTGAGCTACTGAAGACAACTTGACATTTCTGGGTTTGAATTAATATTTGACTTACAGCTTGGATGTATTTACTTTGCAATGACTGATTCAATTTTCTTTAGTTCACAATTTACGAGCATTTTCAATCTCATAAAATTTATGAGCTCGTAAATTTATGAACATAATTTTGCGTGCAAAATTTCCAAGCATTTCTGAGTTTCTAAAATTTACGAGCTTGCAACTTTATGTACGTATTTTCCAAGCACATTATTTCCAAGCATATCCAAGTTCCCAAAATTTACGAGCTTGTAAAGTATTATATTTCCAAGCAACTCCGAGCTTATACAATTTCCAAACTCATAACATGCTAATTTTCTGAATTTGTAATTTTACGAGCTCGTAAATTTATGTACGTATTTTCTGAGCACATAATCTCCCAGCATTTCCGAGTTCCTAAAATTTACGAGCTTGCAAATCTATGAACATATTTTTTAGGTGAGCAAGTACAAGCTCGCATTTGCTCATATTTTCAACAAGCTCATAAAAATTGTGTGCTTGAGCTCGCAATGGAATACTATTGATCGGAATTATAATCTTAAACGAGCTTAAGGTCTTTATTTTAATTACACGCTATAAAGTAGGTAAGCTCGTATGAGCTTGGTTTATGTTAAATGAGCAAAGTCATGCATATTACGTTCACATACGAGCTTAAAATGAGCTTGTATTGGCTCGTTTTTATAGTTACATTTTCGTAAGGGTAGTGATGTCTTTTATGGTTTTAACTTTTAATTATGTATATTGTATGTTGCAGGGCCCCCGAGTAAGAACAGCGCTTGCTGAATCAGGCTTACCCTGGGTAAAGATTATAGTAAATAAATTTAAATAAAATATCAGGATATATTGAAACCAGATTTGTCTTAAGAATCATTAATCCACGATTCTGGATTCGCATTAGCCTTTTTTCTATGTCATTGAATTTGGTGAATTTAGAGAGATTCAATGATGTTCAAGGTAACTTCAATTTAATGATTATGAATGAGATAAAAGTGTAGGTTGCAGGAATAATTGACATACTAGATAGTAAGAACATACACAATTTATTAAATGACATGCATGATTTATGTAAAGCAAAATACTGATGCTATAATATGATTTAATATCAGTAAAGCTATGCTAATTGGAATTTAGTGTGATAATGACAACATTTTAAATACACATCTTGTATGCATATTTCTCTTATAAGGTAACAAGGAATCATCCTCGGGGAATATTCTGAAAATTTATCATTTTTTTATATACCTGTATCTGAAAGCATAGCAGACATGGCATGCAATGTGGTTCCAAGTAATACATCATATCATTATTCTTCACCATTTCTGTTGTCTTTGATAACACACATGTCTATGTTTTTTGAAATCCAGTGAACCTTAATCTGAAATACAATCATTTAAAATCAGTTATTTCTTGGGTAGTTTCTTTTAACACCCACTGCCCCCTTAACATCTATTGATGAAAAACATATTGGATATAACAGTTATAAGTAGATCATGTTTTTGGACATGTTTTATTACTGTAATTGACATTTATAGAACATTTTTAGTCAAATATCAAGTAGAGATGAATTTAAATGGTCAAATCCTTTTCATTAAAAATGCATTGAAAGTGTCAATCCCTTACCCTGGATCCCATTTCCTAGGGACTTGTAACTTACAAATTGTTGTTGTTGCTTATCAAGTTTGCATTCAGTGGCGTAACCAGATATTTTCATTCCAGGAGTAGCAGGGGCAAAACAATTTTGCAGGGGAAAATTTTTTTGCTCTGACTCAAAAAGGTACACCCTAAATTTTTCATATAGCAAATCACCCAAATTTGGTAAAATTCCTAAAAATTCCTTCTTTTATCAAACATTTAAGCTATTTTGAGACAAGTTACTGGTATGTTGATACTTTATATATTTCTTGATTTCTTTTGAAGGGCAAGCGGGGTGGGAGGCATTTTTCTGCTGGCTACGTCAATTTTTGCATTTTCTTTCCCCTCATGTATTGTAGGATTGTGCATGTAGAGGGCGCACATATTATAGTTAAACCATCAGAAGAAATCAGAAAGAAAAAGATTTTAATTTTAAAGTCGGTTTCCCATTCTCACCAAGCATGTATGTCTTGTTTCAAATGGTAAACCTGTTGGTACAGACCCTTTGACATTTGCAGGTGTCACTGTGATGGACAGATAGCAGTGCTCTTAGCCCGGGCTCTTAGTAAATAGAATTTCACATGTCATAACTTGCAGTAATAAGATCATAAAATTTCACATTGTAATCTGAGAGACAGATGCACCAACTAGAAAGGTTCTTAATGTGTGAAGCCAAAACATTAACCAAAATACAAAAGGGCTGCAAGTGACATTTCTGACATGTATCCATTAGTAGTTCAAATATACATGTATAGCAAGTCAGAGGTGTCGTGGGCATTAAAGCTACAGGGCTAGAATTTAGATGGAAGCAAAGACCCGCATAAACAAAAGTATAAGATTGTAGTTAAATATTTGTCAACCATAGAATATTTCTACTAAAATGTCTTTTCTTTTCATTTCTTTACATGTCTACCTTGCCATCTTCACTATAAAGGTGAGTGCAATTTTTTTTAAAAATAATTGATGATTATATATAATTAATTTTTGAAAAAATGCGAAAGTCCCCAATTCGGAGATAAATGGATTCTGTATAATAATATTTTAAAGATGATTTTCATGCATAAATTGTGTATCTCTAGCACCACGTTGGGTAATATGAACAATTGTAGTACTTGGAAGTCTGCCTATTAGTTTACTTTTTTAACATGCATGGCAAATCCCCCAATTAGCACAGTGAGTTGGAGTGAAAGCTAATTCAGATTTATTTAACAATCTTAATTGCAGTGAGAGTACAGTAATCTAATATTATGAACCTGTAATAAAAAATATACAGCATGATTTTAAATATGATATTTGTGTAAACTTTTGATGTTTTACCACAGCCCCCTTTGTATAGGGAAAATATGAAACACCTTCTTTCCCTCTGTCTTTAAATGATTGTTTGGGCATGGTAACTCTTATAGCAACTTATTACAGTCCTCTGGCAAAACATGATGGTTATGATGCATCCAAATTGGAAATCCTGTTTATTTGTAATGATATATTTAAGTGCCCCTACAGGGCCGTTTCAAAACTCAATCGGCAGTTGTCTGCCGGTTCTGTCCAGTTGGCTATTGTTTATGATGGTTGAACGGCACAGAACCGGCAGGCAACCTCCGGTTGAGTTTTGAAGCGGCCCCTTGAAGCTGTTTCAACAACATGGCATTTTCATATAAAAGGAATTATGTGCAGATACATAATTGTAGGGTCTTAAGTTAAAGTCTTTAAAGGGACTTTCTTAACTAACTAGTGTATTAGAAAAAGCTGAGACATTATTTATTATTTTCATGTATACAAATGAGTTTGTATGATGAGTTCTTATAATTTCTATCCATAACAAAGGAAAGGAAGCAGTTTTCATTCTCCTTGACTACTCAGCTGTTTTTGATACCATCAACCATGATGTGTTCCTCACACGACTTACTGAGAGATATGGCATCACTGGATCTGCACATCGCTGGTTCTCTTCTTATTTTCATAAGAGATCTCAAATTACCCTGCCAAAGGCTTTGGCAGGGTATTGTTTTTCACATGTTTCTTTCTGTTTCTTTCTTCTTTACAAGACGGCATGACATGCCGTCTTGTTCTATCTTTGACAAATTCTTCTTTC
The DNA here is from genome assembly GCA_000969725.1 of Ophiothrix spiculata. NCBI lineage: Eukaryota > Metazoa > Echinodermata > Ophiuroidea > Amphilepidida > Ophiotrichidae > Ophiothrix > Ophiothrix spiculata. Next base: position 35,364 of record JXSR01S025118.1, read on the forward strand.
TGGCAATCACGTTTTGACATATAACTCGGTCGTGACATGACGGATCTTTACCAAACTTGGTCAGAAGGACCAATGACCTTGTCCAAACATGTCAAACGACTTTGACCTGCGTTTAACCTTTGACCTTGAGACAGAGGTAAAAAAATGATTTTATTATAAAAGCTAACTCCTCCCACAAATAAAATGCTATGATGACAGCTCTTGGTCATATAACTTGACTTTGGTCGGTGCCTATTGATGGTGCTCCGTTAAGGGATCAAAGGTCATCAAAGGTCACTTTCGGATGAAAATTGAAATATCATTAAAAATCAATATCTGCCAAGTGCAAGGTGGTAGAATAATTCTATTCGCATAGATAGATTGCTAAAAATATACTGAACAGGTATAGGTGACCCTTGACCCCAAAGGTCAAAGTTCATTGGTCATAAGTCAAATTGTCAAAATGCTCCGATTGGCTTGAAAATTGGTATGCACATACGGTAGAGCATCTTGAAGTACATAAAAATATTTTCAAGCACATCCAAAAGAGCTGGGGCATTCATTGGCGTGCCCTGCAAGATTAAAGAAACGATGTAAAATCAGCCCGGTTTTAATGATTTTCTATACCACTCAGCCCCCCTCAAAAATCCTCAAATCCCCTTTAGCCTCCTCCCCCCCCCATCCCGGACACGCCAGTGATTATGGGAAGTTTCCCTATACAAATATACAAATTTATCATTTTACAAAAAGTTCATTGATAGCTCAACATA
>JXSR01S025119.1:0-10496 GCA_000969725.1 Ophiothrix spiculata
CTCCCCCCTTAAAGATTATATATAATTTTCTGGGGCATTTTTACTCTAGTTGATTTTTGTAACTTGAATGTCCAATGTCCAAAATGAATATCCATCCAATTTCACCGTGCTCTTTTGACGCTTGATCTTCAGGGAAATACTTTACTGTGGGCCGCAAAATATGTTTTTGTTTTTCTTTATCGAATATATGTGAGGAGGGACTTTGCAGGTGATATCAATTTTAATTTTTTCATTTCATCTGTTGCAGCATTTTCTAAGCTTTAAAATGACACTCTGTTTGTTAAAATTGATCAAGGCGAAAATCTGCTGGAAATTCTTATTATTTTCTTTATTTTTTGCTTCCTATTTTCACACGTTTCTTGAAAGTGTTCTGTCGCAAAGTCCCCGCTTTCGGGGCGAGTCATCACAAATGTTTCGACTATTCAGTTTATGCTGCACTATAAAAAAAATTGTAATTGGACAAATTTTGTAATCTTAGATTACGTGGGAAAGATACGGGAAACTGTGATAAGTGGCGTAAGTAGGGAAAATACCCTGTACAATCACAGAAATTGGCCGTTATTTTACGGCTCTCTTTAACATATTTGAAATTTCCCTTATTTTACGGCTTTCTTTAAAAGTCTCTGGAAAAAGCGCTGCCGAGGTAATGACTTTAAAGGAAACTATTCACATTATCATAAGACAAGTATATTCTAAAGGGTAAAAAGTAAGAAATCATCCTATTATTATAGTTTCAAAATATACAGAGTGTAACAAACGAAATATTTGAAAAATTATTTTGATTTTCTGCACTGAATGAATTGATTTTCATATGTCATTTTTGTGACCAAGAAAATTCAATATAGACATGCATCACAAGTACTATCCAGTATCTTCTACAAAAACCTAAGTTTAGATTTTCCATAATCATCTAATCGCTTATTTAGGGTGATTAAACTTAAAACAAATAATGACCCCCAGTCGACCAAAAAATACTTTAAAGCCACAATTCGTCATGTCAAATGTCAATTCCCTAAAGGGGTATCCTAGTGCCCAGGTAAATTCATTAAAGTATGTGGGAATAGTGACAAATTTTGCAATTACTTGAAGCTATCTTGACCATAGAGGTTTCATGATCCCAGATGACTCAAGATGACCTTCAATTCCATATTTTATGTCACATGTGTAACGTTACATTGGTATCCTTGTGTCCAAATCTTATGAAAATCCATACAAGTATGTAGGAATAGTGCCCAATAGTAACTCCCAATTATGTGAATTAGGATCTCCTCATCCTCCACCGCTTTGATTAATTAACACATTAATTAGTCCCAATTAAAACAGCTAAACACATACAGTTTTCAATATTATGAAAATATATTTATGTTTCTCTCATATGATACCAAATTGACTACTGAGTAATACAATGTATATGACATATAATAAGGGAATTGTAGCGCAGTAATGGACTTTGTTACTACACGTCTTCATTAGGTTATCTAATGTATAACGCATGACCATTATAGCAAAATCAAGTAACACTTTGAGTATTATCACAAGATACAGTCACAGGCATCAGTCAAACAAAGTACATTTTTTACTTATCACTAATCTGGCCATCTCTGATTACGGCATGGGAATTAATCTGCTCATTATTCTCTTGGTTGACTTGTATTACAGAAATAATTTCCCTTCTTATTCGGAAGTATGGAAAATAGATATTTCTGGAGCAATCTCGGGTTTATCATGGGAATTAAGCATATGTGTTTTTACAACCTTGATCAGTATTAATAGAGCTTTGGCCAAAAAAGTAACCATCTAGAGCTCACAGACTTGGCTCAAAATATTGGTTGTTATGCTCCTCGTTGATATCATTAGCTATTGAAATCAAGACTCTTGTACTATCAGGAACTAATACTGACATTTATAATGTGTCTGAGATATGTGTTGGTCTACCTTTCTCTAGGCAACAATTATTCGATGCAATTGAAACTGATTTAATATTCCAAAAATCACACCAAATACGTCATCATAACTAAAGATCAAAACAACAGGCAGTGAAGTCGTTAGGTACTTTTCTATTGCTGTTTTCACATTTCTACATCTCCTCTGTTTTACCATAGTAGAAATTTGTTACACATGTATCTCTTTATAGCAAGAAAATCATCCAGCAGATTAAAAAACTTCAAAGAAGATATTCAAATTGCATAAAGATGTTCCTTTGTGTTCCTTTTAGTATTCACAGACTTCTGTTGCTGGATGCCTATAGATATCTTATCTATACTTGCGCAAGCTAGGCTTGTAACTCTGGACCCTGTTGCGTATGCCTTTATTGCAACATTTATCTTGCCTATCAATAATTCCTCTCTAATTCAATTTTATATGACTTTATAGCAAAAAAAAATATTGTGTTCGTGCAGAAGGTGTCTATACATTTCAAAGAATTAATGAAGGTAGCCATATACACGGTTGCTCATATAGTTGGAATAAAAATATTTTTACCACTTATTTATGTAAAGGTCAATTTATGATGAAAATATCTGGAAACTTATGTTGCTTTTGTTCAGTTTTGATAGGTAATCTTGTTGGGTGTGAAATGGAACTCCGAATGTGATCAATTTTCTCTTGTACTGGTAAGGGGGCAACAACAAAAAATAGTAAAAAACGTGATTTTTAGGTCCAATTTGATTTAACCCCGCCTTGTTCAAGGTCACTTCTCTACTCAAGTTGAGTGGTCATATGGAATGTTTATCTGTAGTAGAGTGATAAGCAGGGGATTAAAATGTGTTTGTCACGCTTGACAAGGCCATGAGAATGCTTGGAAACAAAGCACAAAATGATCATTCAACGCCCCTCAATTTACAAAAATAGGGTTTTAGTTAACGTGGAATGGTTCCCGGTGGATTATGACAACTTAAAAGGGTTTTCAAGATGTCACATACCGCCGGGGACCATTCCACGTTCACCATAACCCTATTTTTGTAAATTGAGGGGCGTTGAAGGATCATTTTGTGCTTTGTTTCCAAGCATTCTCTTGGCTCAGTCAAGCGTGACAAAGATATTCAACCACCTGTTTATCCCTCTACTACAGATAGACATTCCATATGACCACTCAACTTGAGTAGAAAAGTGACCTTGAACCAGGCGGGGTCAAATTAAATTGGACCTAAAAATCACGTTGTTGACCCATTTTTGTTGTTGCCCCCTTACCAGTACATGAGAAAATTGATCACATTCGGAGTTCCATTTCACATCCAACAAGATAACCTATCAAATCTGACCAAAAGCAACATAAGTTTCCATATATTTTCATCATAAATTGACTCCTTTACGTAAAAAAGTGGTAACAATATTTTTATTCCAACTATATGAGCAACCGTGTAAAATGCAGCCCCAAAAATGATGTTTTATGACACTCTAAAAGTGATGTGTATAGCACATTTTTTGGTGCTGAGCTCTGCACATGAAACAAAGTTTGTTAGACATTTATTAGATGCGTTTTTAGGTATCCACAACGCTGCAGATAACATTAACCAAAGTTGGTGAGTCTCGCGAAAAAAAAAATAATACAGGCTTATTTTTGCTGGTGTCGATAATATATATTTTGTTACATATTTGTAATATAATTTTGGTAACTTGCAATAAGCCACTGAATTATAACTGTCAGCAAGCCCTTGTTCTGCATAGAGTTTGTCGCCACCATACTAGGTTTTTACATTTATTTCTTGGAGATTTTTGTTGTTGTTATTTTCTTATTTAAACTATTGGAAAAGTGCTGCTATTATTCTTAAATTTAGAATTCTATACATACTCCATAGGTTTCAAGCTTGCAAATCTCAACGTTTTGAGTAATAAGTTACAATCATTACCGTCAATAAAATAACAGTCACACGCTTTAACACGAATATATTAAATTAAACCATAACTTCTTGCATTTAAAAAACAACGTGATAGATGGTTTTTGTTCAATTCTTTTCGAACCTATTCCATTTGCCAACTGCAAATTTGTCTACTAACTAACAACTCTATGGTTCCAGCTATGATGATCTTTTTAAAACACTTATTTCATAGTTTCAAGTAATTATTTTCAAATAGAAGTCGATTAAATCAAGTGACGGCTCTTCAGATGGTGGTGAGATGTCCTAGATAATTGAAGGAAAGCAACACTGACCCAAGTCCACGTTACCTTACCCATACAAAACTTGATTTTCTAGGAACTATAGTTTTCAGAATCAGCCCGATGCTTTTTACCAATTTGGGTGTAACTTTGTAACCGAACATCTAATAACCAAACGCAAGGTGTCATTTTAAGGCTACGGTCCCTAAAAACGTCTCGTTCGGCTGAATGTCATGTTTACTGCAAGTTTTTACCTTCTTACACCTATCAGAATATCACAATTTTTGGGGTACATATTGAATAGAGTCTCTAGTATATACATATAACTTTATTAGTGAATTCACATCCATTATTAAGGTGAAAATGACGCCTAAAGACTACTTCGAAAAAATTGACCCTTTTTGGCCGAAACCTCATAATTTCATGATGTTCGAACAATTCGATTGGTTTCAAATTTCGACAGATTGTAGGCTTGGTACTTCTTATTGAATTACAAACAATATTTTATAAATATGCTGAGTTGATTTTGAATGATAATGTAACAAACCCACGTTGTTTTGCCCAAAAATCCGGACGTGAAATACGATTCTGAGTATGCCCTGTTCAAGCTTTGAATTGCCTGTTTGAAGTATCTACATTATCTACATTTTGTCTGATATACGCATTCGCATAATTTACTTACAAATTGAGCATTCCCATGAAGTTAAAATTGCAATTTTTATGTAAACAAAAGAAAAATACGGCATTCTAATGTTTATGTTTTAGATTTTAGTTCACGATATCAACGCTGCCTTGATAGCTCAGCGGTAGAGCGCTCGCTTCGTAATGCATGACTAACCCCAGCCATAATCCATGGTTCGAGTCCCCGTAAAGGCAGTGGAAACTGTTTATCTTTTCATGATTTAAAAATATTTTGGATTCACATTTTCCTGAGCATATGGATTCCTCGTACCCTTAAAGCTTAAAATATAATCTTTCAGGTGAGTCACATTTATCCATTGAGTGTATATTAGGCAAAGTAAAAAAATATTTATGTTTCTCGTCCCCTCTAACATCCGTTTTAGAAGATTCTTCACATTTCTTATAATGTTATAAATTGTTTACAAAATACTTTTAACACAGCGAAATACAATGAATTGCAAAATGTATAATGAAGCATTTCAGGTGAGGTTTGAGACCATAAGAGGGTCCAACTCTCAAAACAATAAAATAAAAAGGATATGATCATGACTTTTCTTTGACATCGTTTTCCGCGCTGAACATGCTAAATATAGTGCTAAATTAAGTTATTTATAGTATAGGTTTTCCCGGACGATTTCAACAAATATGCACATCAATTTGTAATGGATGCATTCAATTTCGTGCGAAATCGAATGAACATTCACAATCCCCATTTCAATTTAGCAATTAACCATTCTATTTTCCAAACCCAACTTTCCAACGATAAAAATCAGTCTACGATTTCGCGAGTGTGCATTTAATTTAATGTATTGAAAGATCGGCAATATCGCTTCTGTTGCCCCGCTTTGCTACGTCATGCCTAATTGCCACCTAGGTTGCTGAAAAAAAGTATCGCACCCTTTTGAAAAAAAAGGTCAATGTTCTGGAAAATCTACGTTAAATTCGTCGTGGGTTTTAACGTATACTTTCCGAAACGTCACAGAGGACCGATGTATTTATAATAATAATAACATCTATCTGCTTTGAGGTATTGATTGCAGGTGATCACATGTTAAGATAAACGTTTGTATCATTCAAATCCAAATTTTGATGAACTTCTGATTTTTGATTCCCACGATCATCCTTCCTTCCTTCCTTCCTGCGGGAGTTAATCATTTAGAATGATGGTAGGTTCGTCGCTATATATATAATATTGATTGCTCCCCCGCTGCATTGTTTTCATAGTTAAACTACTGTGTAAAAATATAGGCACGGGGGAGCAATCAATATTATAATATAGAGCGTTGGATATCCAAGTCGCTATATATATATAATATTGATTGCTCCCCCGTTGCTTTGTTTTCATACTACAGCTACTGTATAAACGTATAGGCACGGGGGAGCAATCAATATTATATATATAGCGACGAACCACCATCATTCTAAATAATTAACTCCCGCCCGAAGGGCCAGAAAAGGGGATTTCTTTTGGGGGTATTTTTTAATCAGCAAAAGAGGGGTTTAGTAGTTTTGGGGGGAAAGAAGGAAGGAAGGAAGGAGTGATCACGGGGAATCAAAAATCAGAGATCAGGTCATTGATACTTACCACCCGCTTTCTTTGATCATCTGTCTGCCAGACGTCGAGACAAGTTCAACATGAACATGATTTTAATGATAGTAACGTTGATTATGATTTTGGGTCCCCCGCAATCAATCCTTTCTACTTTTTAAACTGATAGCCTGTTGGGGGATTTATCATCCGTAATGTCTGATTCACATCAATGCATACAATTATTTTACCATTTTACATTTCAGGACAATGAGTTCGTTAATCTAGTACCATGCTTCAATGACATGATAAAAAGGTGTTATACCATAGTTTACGTTAAGGAGATTAAACGAGTAATCGTTGAATCGTAATTTCGAATCTGCGAGGGGCGTAGCCCCGAGCAGATTCGAAATTACGAATCAACGATTACAAGTTTAATCAACGACTTAAACCATTGCCCAATTTAAGCACCTGCAATTTGAATAACTGTAGATTCGTACGTTGAATAGAAAATTAAATTGAAATTCCAAGCGAGTGTCAAGAGTTCTTCATCCGTTCAATAGAAATGACCACAGGTGATTAGTTTACCATACAGCTGACCATACACCATTTATGATCAAGGTCTTTAAATACATTTTCTAATCATAAGCCAATGAAAGGTAATAACAGATCTTAATATAAACGCCGCATTGGCGCGTTGAAATATTACAAAGAAAGTGGGTTCGTACAGGGTTGCTCTGTTACGTAATTCTATGAGGGAAAAGTCAAATGGGCATTACAAGGTGTGGTGCGCAATTGTACTACTACTACTACTACAATTACTACTGATTACTGCATGCACAACATTCAACAAGGAATAAATTCGATACCGGAATATACCCATACTACCGGAATAACCAGCTAAACTGGACGAAGGATTTAAAATGCTGCATATCCCGGGAATATATAAAAAAGGCAAAACATTACACATATTGTCAGACGAAATATTTGGATTACCACTGCAGCAGCCAAGGAAAGGTAAATATTTGATATTGAAAAACGTTGTAACCTGGGCATGGGGGTCGCTCAAAGAAGAAAGTGGTAGCTCGTCAGAGCACCTCAAATTGGACCCTAAATGTCGAAATCATGTACAGCAAATTCCAACCCTTAATGTCGTAAAATATTTTTTTAAATCGTACCCCTAAATGTCACAATGTCGAAATGCACTAAAATTGACCCCTAAATGTCGTAATGGAAATTCGACCCAATAATGGCGGAACACATTGAAATGGATCACTAACGGAACAAAGCAATAAAAACATAATCAATTCGAAACCTTTTCTGTAGTTATTACTTGGAATTTTAGAATAACTTGAAAAAGTGATCCTAAAGTAAAAGATATCGTAAAAAGACTACCCATAATGTCCAAAAGTTAACCTGAAAAGGCTTCCCGGGATGTCGACGACGCCAATGGGGCAAAATCCGACCCCTTTTCGACGTTTTTTTTTCTGACGAGTATGCGTATCACCTTTTTCTTCGATTGGTTTGATATTTTTTAATTGAATTAAAAATAGAAAAACGGAATAATTCGAATTATTGTTAAAAATTTGGGTAAAGTAAACTATTCAAAAATCGGTTGTAAAGTCTAATATCAGAGAGTCGAATTCAAAAATAAATAAAATAAATAATTCACTATAATATAATTTATAAAGGTGTTATACAGTTATCACAAAGAAGTGTTTCCAATGTTAGTGATGGGGATATGATTGTGTCATCATGAGGGAAAATAATATTAAAACTGAGCATGCAAAGAACGTATGAGTAATTTTTATCTTGCAAATTGAGTTACTGGTTGCATTTGAAAGTTTTCTTGAGAGAACATTGAAATTGAGCAAATATAAAATGTTTGTAGATATACGTTTCGACCATCACCTCTGTCATCAATATGTATATTAAAGTGTTTTTTAATTATGCCAAATAATTAACTTTATTGTCATTGTCGACGTCATCCTATTCAACAAAGTGTTGATTATTTTTTACGAATCCACTGTTATCTGTACGAATCAACGGATAACAGTAGATTCGTAAAAAATAATCTACACTTTGTTGAATAGGATGACGTCACAGCAATGGTTTAAAAATTATGAGCATGATCGGCAGTAACAAGTAGTGTTCACGAAAGGAAACGTGAAAGGAAATTAATCTCCTTATAATAATAGGTAGGCAATACTGCGAAATGAAGTTTATACAGATTATGTACGCGCGTTATTGCTATTGTACGCTGAATTCCCTATCAATTTTAGAGCTAGGATTAGAACAAACCAAAAATTCTGTCATTGATAAATGTAATATTGCTATATGCATTGAATATATTGTCTAAATTACGATATACGGTTTATTCTGTCATAAGCGATTGTCGATTGAATATCTCTTCGAAAAGAGTCACGAAATAGAGTTTATTCCATTAAAGAAATGAGTTATTGTAATAGTTTATTGAATATCTTGACAACGATACGGTTTATTCCGTTTCAGATACATGTAGTGAGTACCGGTAAAGTGTGTTACTGGTTTATTCTGTTACGGATATAAGTGTGATTGTTGTAGTGAGTAAAATATATGCCCCAGTTAATTACTCAATCATACGGCCGAATTTCGAGAAGAGTCACCATAATAATCGGCATTTATTCTTAACGGAATAAATCGTGGTCAATTTGAACAAAAATCTAATCTGCTATGAAAATCGCACAAGAAATGTGTTATTGCTATAGTTAGTTGAATATCATGTCAACGATTCGGTTTATTCCGTTACGGATATATGTGTGATTGTTGTAGTGAGTAAAATAGGGCCTATATGTCCCAGTTAATTACTCGATTATACCGCCGAATTTTGAGAGAAGTCATCATAATAATCGGCATGTATCTTTAACGGAATAAATCGTGGTTTGTAATTTGAACGAAAAATCTAATCTACTATGAAAATTGCACACAAATATCTATGACGGAATAAATTGTAAGTTGTAAAAGAAAATATATTCAACGCCCTACATCAATCAGACATGTATTCAACGGAATAAACCGCATTTCATAATTAGGGCAACACATTCTACGAACAACAATACGTTCACGGATGTATCCGGTATATCTTAATTTGGAGAAAAAATCAGCCTACTATTACAATTCACCGTAATTATATCCATGACGGAATAAAATGTATATCACTCATGTATCCACAAGAATAAATAAGCAATACACACCATAACAATAACTTATTTACTCATAATGGAATAAACTCTTGCAGCTCGTAAGTTAATACTTTGACAAGATATTCACCGCACTGAGACAATTGCAAACTAAACGTTGAAAGCCTAGGACTTCATTTTTGAGACGGAAAACATATACGTGGTGATGGAAAACTTACGCTATATTTAGATATACTATAGGTCTGTAGAGCGCCATCGATTAATAACAACAGTGATTTATCGTTTTCACGAGGGCGCAAAATAGGTTTTATTTTCAGCAACCTAGGCGGCAATTAGACACGACGTCACGGGGGAGCAAAGGCGATATTGCCGAAAGATCATTTTCGCGCGAATTCGAATGCACATCCCCAATCAACTTTTCCTTTTCATTTGTAGTTAATCTATTTCGCAAAATGCACAGCCGATTGCGCGTGTATATTAACGTTTGCTCAAGCATGGCAATTAATTGACTTCTTAACAAAAGTTTTAACTAACCAAGGTGCTCTAGTCTTTTGAATATTGCCAAGTATTGTATAAAATGAGGTATAGAAGCTTGTGCTTTAAAAAATCTTCCTTTCTTTGACCATCATTTGCCATGATAGCATCATCTAGTCCAAATTTGCACTCTATACGTTACACATCAAATCTCCCTATCCCATTATGGCTGCCATCCGAGGAAGGTACAGGCAAATTCCGGACATTGACAGAAATCGCCTGATTGATGCCTTTGAGGCTGAAGACACAGACTATTTGGAGGTTGCTGATACTCTAGGTATCAAGCATTCGACGGCAAGATCTATCATTGACAATTTTTTGAAATTTATCTATACAATCCTAAAATTTAAGAATGAAACGAAAATATCAATTTGGCTTGAAATAAACTATATATGTGTACCGCCGCGGCAAAAGGGTCCAGTTGTCGACTCCTACATGTTGCTCATTGTAGCATATCTGATGTATACAAATACCATAC